>CANXYC012001030.1:0-19698 GCA_948193065.1 Aleurites moluccanus | reverse complement strand
GTCAATAGATACCATTATGCAACAATGGTACCATCACTGTCAATATAATCAATATCAATCAAATCAAGTAATATTTGAATCAATGGCATAGTAAAATACAACATATGAGCAAGGATATAGGTTATGGTAAACAATAATGGTTTGGAACAAAAGTTGGTTCGGTGGCCAAAATTGGTAGGTTAATTGGCATGCCAACGTCGCTGATGACAATGGCATTCAATTGGTAGGCCTATGGCATGCAAACCAATAGGCCAATGGCAAATGAACTAGGCATTTCATCGAACACTTGGTGGCCATACAATGGCAAGCCAATAGGTTAGGTTTGGTGGCAAATTTGACTTGCCTGATTCAACAAACACCAAGTCACATTGGCAACCAAAGTCAAGATATCAAGAAACACAATTAAACAACATTAAAATAGGATCAAATTGGCAAGGAAAAATAAAAAATCAAGCAAAAACATAGGCATGAATAGTACATTAGGCTTCGGCCACAAGGGTGGTTTTTCCATAGGTTTCAATTCAACAATTCAATGATTTACACAAGTCATTTGATGCAATGTAAACTCACCTAAGCCTCCAATTAGCCAATGTATACTCCAATTCCACTAATTCCACCAAAATGCCCAAAATTGCTTACTTTGAAATCCAAGTTTGACAATTCTCCAATTCTACATTAATTAAACTATCAATTACTTATCCATTCATATCCAATTAGCTAATTCTAACATCAATAAACAAAACCTGACACTAATTCAACATATCAAATCTTACAACTTCAATTTATCAAACCAATTTGAGGATTTCCATTCAATTGGATAAATTAGAACAAAATAACCATAAATGTATTCAATTGAACCTAAATAAACTATAAATTATCAATAAAACTAAACAAAACAACTCTTACCTCAAATTCCCCAAGTTGGCCGAAATCTTCCCTTGGATTTTCCTCCTAAACTTTTGCTCCTTCCTTCAAATTAATGATAGAAATATATTAAGCTACCTTGATTTGTTATTTTTCTATCAATTTTCCTTAGTAATCTATAAGTATTATGAAGAAATGAGATTGAAGATGATGGAAATGGTGTTCGGCACCATATAGAAGAAAGAAAGAAATGGTTCATCCAAATGGCTAAGGCAATTTTTAAAGAAAAAATCAAATGATAATTTACAACTAAACCTTCAAACTTTTATCCTTTACACTTTGGTCCTTAAATCTTCTGTAATTTATTCTGACAATTCTGTCGGGATTTAGATATCAGAGTGAGGAGTGAATAGGCTTATTTTAATTTATACTTATTTATAAAAATAGTTCTGGAGTCATTCTGTAACTCCGACCTATCACTTTTCACTATTCACCTTGAATTTCCATTTATTTACAAAAATGTCATTACTTACTTTTTCAGTGTTCCTAAATGATTTTCACTTCTTTATTTTTACCAAAATTAAACATAAATTATGGTCATCTTTTACCCCCAGATCAACTTCAGAAATTTTTCCTTTAACTGGACTGCTAATTTCTCAGCAGTATTTCCGACACTGCCAGTTTCAGGAAAAGTGTCAAGTTTACTTTCTAACTGTGTCTCTAAAATTATTTCCCATCATTTCAAGACTAATGAATCACATACTGAGAATTAATTCATACATACATGTTATGACTTTGTAGGGTATTACAGTAAAGTATAAAATAATTCACCAAATGCTCATACCAAAGGAAATCAGGAATCAAATCAAGGTCATATAAATCAATGATTAGGCATTATGAAAGGACAATAAAACATAACAGATATAAAGTCTCGTGCTCGTATAAATCTCGTTAGATACATTTTTAATAGTTTAAACTCGTGAAATGACATAGGGTCGATCATAACTTATGGCTAAGACTTAACACTTCCTATCTATGGTTAATAAAATATTTAATGTGCACATTTTCAATAGTTCTCACCAATTACCCCATCGGAAGGGAGTTCTGCCATGTCGTCGGATTATCAATACAACAATGGCTATAGATACAATTAGACTTAAGTTCAATATCAATACAATAGGAAAAATCATACCAAATCAATCAATTCTTCAATGTACAAATTTGATAAGTATAAGCATATTAACTATAATACTATATCAACCAATACGGAAATTTCACTTAAAATGGGATTAATTTCAAATGGTTAGGCTAGGTTTATGTTCAATAAATATCAATGTGTCAAATGGCAATAAACTTAAGGTTAAATAATTGGTGGATTAAATATTGAGTTCATTGAGGCATTTTAAGAAACATATGGTAGGCATGAATTATCAAGTAAATGGCAAGGGTTTAGGTTAACAATCATGAAGCTAATTTGGTCAATCAACAATATCACAATACAATTAAGATATTCAAGTGTCAAATTTACTCAAATAACAAGTAAAACAAGGTGAACAAAAGCAAAAATTAAGCAAATAAATTCAAAGGTAAAGGTAAAGGCCATTCAACCAAATGAAGGGAAATTAGGGGGAGGGTTTTGAAAATTCAAACAAAGCAATTTTCTTACATAATAATACATTTATAACTCACCTTGATAGATGTTTGGATCAAAGCACCTTTAGAACTTCAAATTTCTTATAATAGGCTAATATGTTCTTCCTTAGCACTTTCTTTACCAACTCTTCTTTCTTTTGCTTCTACAATATAAATTCCACATATTTTAGATTCATTTTGATGCAAAAAGTCTTAATATAAGCTTAGTTTGAATTAAACACATCTAAATCAAAAGTTAGGTTTTGGCATAATCTCCAATTCAAGCTTTAATCAACCCATGTCTTAATTTATGCTTCAATTTACTTAAATAATTATCTATAGCTATCATTCTAATCATATTTAATGAGAAGAAAGTAAGTTTAGAACAATTACTTCAAGTTCTTCAAATTCCCAACTTTGCTCTTTTTGGAACTTTAGAGGTTTTTGGTAGGAATTTTTAGTATTTATGGTATGTATGGGCTTTAGTTAGAATATATAATTAATTAGATTTAAGTTTGATGGAGATTTGGATAGAGGAATTTTGGAACGGAAGAAGTAAAATGGAGATGGGGGAGTGGGGAGGTGATTCGGCCTACCAAGTCAAGAAAAAGGAGATTTTTAGCTATTTTAGAATTATGTAGAAATTGTTGGATGTTTATGAATTTTTGATATTTATAATTTAGCCCTTCAAGTTTTGATAATTATATTTTGACCCCAAGACTCTTAATATTTATACTTTGGCCCCAAATTTCACTTTTAATACTACTATCTTCCATATTTTCCATTTCATGTAATTTTTAGATTCCATAGGTTATTTGGTGAAATTCTATGTTTAATTATGTATTTTATATTTAAAATTTGAATTTTAGGTACTAAATTATTATTTATGTTTAACTGTCTAATTAAGTACTATAAAGTTAATTATACTAATTTTAGAATCCTATATATAATTATTGAAAAATTCGAGGTTTTACAGTCAGCAAGATTGCTTTTTGATCTGACATAGACAATTGTGATAATACCATCAGCAATTAATTGTCTTACATATTCATGCCTTAAAGCAATATGTCTAGATTTGTCATTATAAATCTTTCTAAATGCCCTAGACATTGTTGCTTCACTATCACAGTGCAAAGAGATTGCTAGCACTGGTTGTGGCCACAACTCTATATTTGACAATAAATTTCTCAACCATTCCGCCTCTTTGCCTGCCGCTGCCAAAGCAATAAACTCGGATTCCATTGTGGAATGAGCAATGCATTTCTGTTTCTTAGAAGCCCATGAAATGGCTTCTCCTCCTAAGGTGAAAATCCAACCAGGTGTTGACTTATTATCATGAACACTAGTTATCCAACAAGCATTAATCCCTCTAACACCGACGGAAATTTATTATAAGATAATGTCAAAGATTTTATCCTTTTAAGATAACTGAGAACTCTTCCTATAACTCTCTAATGATCAGTGTTAGGATTATAAGTAAAACCTGAAAGTTTACAAACTGCAAACGCAATATCAGGCCTCGGACAATGCGTAGCATACGTTAAGCTTCCAATTGCACTATCATATTCTAGTTGACTAACATACCTTCTCGAATTTTCCATTAACTTGTTGGAAACATCAAATGGAGTATTGAATTATTTAATACCCAAATGATTGAATTTGGAAAGAACCTTATCAATATAATGAGACTGGCATAAATTAAAGCCCCTACTATTTTTCTTTACTTTGATCCCTAAAATATTATCAACCTCTCCAAAATCCTTCATTTTAAATTGAGAGGTTAAATGCTTTTTAGTATCATTGATACCTTTCATATTGTTTCCTATGATTAGCATGTCATCAACATAAAGACATACTATTACACCATAGTCCTTTATGAATTTATAATAAATGCATCTATCTAGACCATTGTGCTTAAAACCGTGTGATAATATCACACTATCAAACTTTTCATGCCACTATTTAGGGTTTTGCTTTAGTCCGTATAACTATTTTACCAGTTTGCAAAAGAGAATCCATTTCATCATTTATTACCTCTTTCCAGAAAGCAAAATCTCTTGAAGCCATTGCTTCTTTATATGTCTTAGGATCCTTTTAGATTCTATAGTCATATTAGATTCTAAATCCAACAATCTATATGCTTTTGAATTTTCAGCATATCTCACAAAGACACTCTTAAGACCTCTTGGTCCTAATTTGGTTCTTTTAGGATATGGAATTCTATAATAGGCTATACAACCCTATACCCTCAAATAACTTAAGTTAGGTTTTCTTACTTTCCATATTTCATACGGAGAAATTTTAAATTTCTTTGAAGGTATTTTATTGTGCATATGACAAGCTGTTAACGAAGCTTCTCCCCATAAATTGATTGGCAACTTTTCATGCATAAGCATAACATTAATCATATCTATCAAAGTTCTAGCTAGACCGTTCTGTTATGGGGTATATGGTGCACTTCTTTGATGAATCAATCCATTTTCTTCACAATAATTTGAAAATTCATCTTGAAAGTATTCACCACCTCAATTGCTTCGTAGGATTTAGTCTTTCTTTCTAGTTGATTTTCGACCAAGGCTTTATAACTCTTAAACATATCAAATGCTCGACCTTTCATTTTCATTAAATAAACATAAGTAAATCTTGAATGATCATCTATAAAAGTAATAAAATATCTATTTCTTCCTCTAGTTAAATGAACATTTAATTCACATATATCAGAATGCACAAGTTCAAGTAATTCAATAATTCTTTCATTCTTTGGAAAAGGCTTATTAGTCATTTTTGCTTGTAAACATATTTCATATTTTTCAGAACTTTCATTAACACAATGAATCAATCCATTTTTAAACATGAATTTAACATGTGATAGACGAACATGCCATAAATTAAAAGAAGATTCAAGCATATAAACAGAAGCATCAACTTTATTAATACTTAATTTAAACATTCCATTACATGAATATCATTGTCTAACAAATACACCATTTTTAGAAAGAATAATTTTTTCAGCCTCTATAATAGCCTTTAGGCCCTTCTTACACAGCAAGTTTCTAGAAACTCTTTGATATATTTAAGAGTTATAAAGCCTAGAAAATGGCGAAAATCAACTAAAAAGAAAGATTACAATCCTACGAAACGATGGAGGTGGTGAATACTTTCCGGATGATTTTTCGAATTATTGTGAAGAAATTGGATTGATTCATCAAAAAATTACACCATATACCCACAATAGAATGATCTAAACGAAAGGAAAAATAGAACTTTGGTAGATATGATTAATGATATGCTTATGCATGCAAAGTTACCACTTAATTTGTGGGGAAAAGTTTTGTTAATAGCTTGTCGTGTGCATAATAGAATACCTTGAAAGAAATTTAAAGCTTCTCCATATTTCATATGGAAAGGAAGAAAACCTAACTTAAGCTTTTTAAGGGTATGGGGCTGTATAGCCTATTAAAGAATTCCAAATCCTAAAAGAAAGAAATTAGAACCAAGAGGTCTTAAGATTGTGTTTGTGGGATATGCTGAAATTCAAAAGTATATAAATTGTTGGATTTAGAATCTAATGTGATTATATAATCTGGAGATATTGAATTTCTAGAAACAAGCTTTCTTGGTGATTTAAACATCAGTCCACAATCAAATAGAGAAATTTCTGATTCAACAAAGATACAAGACACACTCTAGTAATAAACGAAAAGCAATTGAATCTCATACTGAGCTACGGAGAAGTCAAAGAGTTCGAAGAGAAAAGACTTTAGATTTAGATTTCATTTCATCACAAGCAATAGTCTTCTTAGTTGAAGGAAGTAGAAATGAGGTATTAATCAAGATACCAATTCTTTTAAACGTGGAAGAGGATCCTAAGACGTATAATGAAGCAATGGCTTCTAGAGATTCTGCCTTTTGGAAAGAGGCAATAAATGATGAAATGGATTCCTTTTGTCAAATGGCATATGGGAGTCATTTGATTTACTACCTAATACTAAATCCATATGCTGTAAATGAATGTTTAGAAGGAAATATAACTCCGATGGTTATCTACAAACTTTCAAAGCTAGACTAGTTGCTAGAGGCTTTAGACAAAAGGCAAGAGTTGATAGTGTGATATTATCACAGGTTTATCACACGATAAAGGCAACTTGGATATTATACTTGGAAAAGTTCAGGAAGTTCAATTTTCAGCCCTCAATTGATTAATAATGACCTACAACTCATGCATTTGTGCCAAAATTGACTTGTCATCCACAAGTTTATAATTAAAATATTTAAAAATTAAAAATTTCTTTGTACATTCCTCCTCAGCTTGATACTTAAATTCTAAAGCATTACAAATTACTTTTGCGGAAGACTTTATAGTATAGAGATCATAAAGCTGGTCCTAAAGAGTTATATATATATATATAACTGATGGTAAATAAATTACCTGATACCTGGAATGAATACGTAATGTGCCTATATATCAGGTTTGCAACATGAAATCATAAAATGATGGATCAGAGACTTGCCGGACTATTAGGATGAGAAAATTTCGATACTTAAGTCAATGAGTTTATAACATAAAAAATTAGAGAATGTAGAGAGATAATAGGTTTTTTGAGAGAGAGTGAGAGAGTCCCTTCTTTTACCTTTCATTTAACTATTTGTAGTTGAAAAATGAGACCCTCTATATATATGTGTCCTCATATTATATGTGTCCTCATATTATTTGTGGTTATTTTTATTCCTCGTAACAAATATATGAAATAAGATAGCTTAGCATTTTGTAATAAAGAATATAATACAAGTATATAAATAATATAGTACAACTATAATTCAAGAATAGTACGAGTATATAAAGAATATAATGCAAGTATAATACATGAATATAATACAGGTATATCTTTCTTTTTTTTTTTTTGGTCAAGGGATCAGTAACATGCAAATATAATCTAAGAAAACAATTAACAATGTTAAAGCTTTACTGACTAAAAGTCAAAACTTTTATTACTTACAAGAAATAAAAGATTTTTCTTATCTATCTTCGCCTCCTCTGCAGAGTTCTGCCAAAAATCTCAACGAACCAACCAAGTTTTCTTGTGGTTACAACATGTCCAAAGACAAGTCCAAGCACTAGCCCACATCCATAACCCATCAGAACTACTTTCCAGCCGAATTCGAACAAAATTCCCGAATCTTTATTCTGTTCAACAGCTGGAGGTGAAGCATCAGGATTTTCGCAAGACTTTGTCAATGGGATGCCGCATAGTCCTGAATTCCTGTCATAGGAACCGTTGTCAAATGTATCAAATTGCTTCCCTCGTGGTATATACCCCGTAAGATTGTTATGAGACACATTGAACTTAGCAAGAAAAGTAACTTGCACAAGTTCTTCAGGGATCTCTCCTGAAAGCTTATTATGAGAAAGGTCCAATGACTCGAGCTGCATTAGATTGCCAATGGATGATGGTATATGACCATAGAGAATGTTGTTGGAAAGGTTTAGTGACTTAAGCCCCTTTAGTTTCCCAATGATTTTCGGAATCTCTCCTTCAAATCTGTTGCTTGAGAGATCAACCATTGCTAAGACTTCTATTATCCTTTCATATTGCCTTCGAACACCTTTGTCTGTCACACTCATTGAATAAAAATAATATCCTTGCAATAGGCATCCTTCAATACTCATGTTTGCTTGCATGTATGCTAAACGGTCCGAACCAACAACTTTCATGGCATTCCAGCTTAGAAAGCAATCAAAAGGCAACTTGCCAGAAAGATTATTAGAAGAGAGGTCAATAATGTGCAACTTTGGGAATGTAGTATCAGATTTACATCCTTGTACCCTACCATGGAAAAGATTAGAATGTAATATGAGAATCTTTAACTTGGGGAGCATACCAAGCCAGAAGGGAAAAGTATCATTGAGTTGATTGTTTCCAAGATCAAGACTTTCTAGCATAGAACACTTGGCCAATGATCTAGGCACCTGTCCATGGAGCTTATTACGACCCAAATTAATCATCTTTATTTGGTTTCTCTGTGTCCATGTTTGAGGAATGTTGCCGCTAAAAGAATTATTCTCCAAGTTCAGAACTGAAAGATAATGACTAAAGTTGCCCAAACATTGTGGAATCCGGCCACTTAAGTTGTTATGAGACAAATCAAGTGCTTCAAGAGAACTCAATTTGCATATTATTGGAATTGAACCTTGTAACCTATTTGACCCAAGGAATAGATATTTTAATTGGGTTAGGTTCATGAGCCAAGATGGGAGCTGACCAGTCAATTGATTGGCAGCTAGGTTTAAAATAACAAGTTTGGTCAAGTTGGCTGAAAATGAAGGGATTTCACCAGTAAGATGATTATAAGCCAAGTCAAGACACCCGAGTTGGGCCAATTTGGCTAAAGAATGGATTTCACCATGTAAATTGGTTTTCTTGAGACACAAATACTTAAGTTTAGCGAGTTTATCAAGCCAAGACAAGGTCCCATTGAAATTATTTGAGTGAAGAGTAACGAAAGTTAGCTGAGTAAGGTTTGCCAAGGAAGAATAAGGTCCGGTTAATTGATTAACAGATAGGAATAAAGAGGTAAGTTGGGTTAAATTGGCCAGAGAAGAAGGGATATCACCAGTAAATTGATTAGCAGCTAAGTCCAAGTAAGTAAGTTGGGTCAACTTGGACAAAGAAGATGGGATCTGACCTTGTAAATCGGTTTGTCTAAGATTCAAATACCTGAGTTTGGTTAGCTTATCAAGCCAAGACAAGGTCCCACTGCTAAAATTATTGGAGAAGAGGGAAATAGCTTTTAGCTGGGTGAGGTTTGCCAATGAAGAAGGTATTTGGCCTGTAAAAGAGTTGACTCCAACATCCAAATTAACAAGCTTGGTGAGATTACCAATTGCAGAAGGGATCGCACCTCAGAACTTGCAGTAACAAATAAAAAAATCTTCCAATGACTGCAGATTTTCTACAGAGGCAGGTAGATGACCAGAAAAGCTTGTATTTGTAAGATCAAGTGACTTAAGATTACTGCTCCCCTTAAATTCAGGTAATTGGCCAGTAAGCTCAGGATTATGTGGCAAGTAAAGAATCTGAAGCTTTGGTAGCTGAAATATTGCTACTGGGAATTCACCAACCAATCCACAATTCTCCAGATGTAGAGATGTCATTAAGGATAAGTTTGCCAGTATACCAGGTATAGAGGAAGATATATTCACAAAATCAAGATGAAGATATTCTAGGCTAGTTAAGTTCTGCACCATACCTCTTAGATTTGGCCTTTCAAGTTCCAACAAGTTGTAAGACAGGTCAAGGGAAGATAACTTGGATAATTTTGAAATCTCAGATGGAATTTGTCTAGAAAACAGAGAATTGGATAGATTGAGATGTGTTAACATTGAAAGGTTGCTGAACTTTGATGGTATTCGGCAGAAATTAAAGTCATTGAAGGCAAGATTAAGCTTTTGGATGTGAACAAGGTGGAAAAGACTACTATTGGAGTTGATCGAACCAATTAGACAGGAACTACTAAGGTCAAGGCCGATCACATAACCTGTGTTTTCATCACACTCGATGCCATCCCATGAGCAACAATCTCTGTTTACTCCTCCAACGTTCCAGGTAGCAACCTTGGGATAGGCAAGAGGATAAGAACAAGAATACTTGTCAATGATAAAGCTTTCCTTGAACTGCAACAAGGCAGAACTCTCATCACTATGGCACAATGAATTTATGGATAAAAATAATAACGTGAACTGAAACAGTAAGAGCAAAGGAAGTAAGCAGATGCTCATCATTTTGGTGTTTTTATATCTAGGAAAAAAGAAGAAGTGAGTTTTATACTATATATGACCAGTTGATAAAAAAAATGCAATTCAAATCCATCTAAAAAATAAAAATGATGTGAAATAAAAATATTAAATTCCAACTAATCTAACTAAAAGTCTATTTGATTTGACCCTTTTGAGATAATATCTATTGATAAATGGATACGAGTGGTTCCTATATATATTGATTTATATTACTTCTTTTTCGAAATGTATGTTATTTTAGATTTTTTTTTTTCATTTTAAAAAGATTTTTATTTTTTTTTTCAACTTTACACTGACTTTATTTCTTCACTATATTATTTATATTAATCACTATATTTTAATTTTTCCATAAGTTTTTCATATTTTATGGAGAGAGAGTATTAATTAGTAAACAAGAAAAAAAAGATTTGGTGCATCAAAATAAAAAAAGGTATTTTAGTATTTTTTTTTTTTAACTTAAAAGCGAAATGATTTTATGGGTTTCCTTAATTTATGTGTCAAAACTTTAAATTAAGGTAATAAATAGGTAAAGGAAGGAGGTGCCAAATTCCTACCTCAACACTCTCTATATCATCTTCATTTTTTTTTCTCTCTATTTACTTAGTCATTAGAGACTCTCCACCAAGTCAATTTTGGGAGCTTCTGAACCTACTTCTCTTTATCTACATACTCCATCCATCATCTTTACATTGCGGGCTCCCTATTTATGGAATGTGGTAATTTATGCCTCATCATTGACACTGTGTACGGAGAATGGCACAAAAAGTTAAGTTTCTCCCTCTTTTCTGCCAAAGAACATCATATTTGACCACAAAATTTTACACATCAACCTTTATGTGCCCCATAAAATTTGTTAAGGGGATGGAAGCTAAAAAACCTCAATACATTCCAAGGTTTCAAGCACATTTTCTATCAAAAATTGACACCAAACAACCAAAATAATATTGAAATCATCATCACTGATAAAAGGGTGACTGACCACCATCAATCACTCATTTATCGAAGGTAGCATGCTCCCTCAAGCACTAGATCAATTTGGTTAGTCTTAGAAAGTCATTTTTCAATTTCAACTCTAGACAAGATCTCAAAATATGCCACATGTCATTGTATTAGTGCATCATACACACAAGATCCCTGCTCCTTCAATCAGAGTCTGATACATGTCCAATATATTAGTACTCAGCCACACCCAAAAAATATCCTTATCCTTATCCAAAGGAAATTCTCTCCACTAATTATAAGTATACACATGTCCACCTTATCTTCATTTCCATTCCATTCCCTTCCCATTTGAGCTCATCTGTTCTCCTTACCATTCAGGTGCTTAGACGCCTCACTAATTGAACTCCTCGACTCGCCTCTCCATATTCTTCTGCCCAATGCAGTACCCTCTTGTTTTTTGTTTCCCATTGGGTTTACTTTGAGACTTTTCGGTTAGCCCACCATTTGAACTCCTCAGCTTGCCTCACCATCTAAGCTCCTTCCCTCGCCTTTCTATTCAATAAAGATGCCCAGTCACCAACTGGTCAAAGGTTGACTAGGTCATTCAAAGTCAAACCAAATTGATTCAACACTTTTTCAGTCTAGTTCTAGCCATTTTCTTTGGTTTTCAAGCGGGTCAAATTAATTTTTCAAGATTTTTTTAGCATTATTTAAGATCAAAAATTGCAAATTCAACTCATGACATAGAGTTTTGGTACATTCTTATTTTAGATCAAGGGAAAAAATAGCCACATGGGCTACAAAAGACCACTTCTTCAATTTGCAACACATTATTGAGGTTGTCCACATTACAACATATATGTTTTCTATACTTCTTACTTCGTAAATTTAATTTTGTGCTAGTACTTGCTGAAATTAAATGTGAATATATTAATATTTTTGCATGAATAAATTATTTGTAATAATTATATATCATAAATGCTAGACAATATTTTTAAGTGATATATGATTAACTATGTCTAAATGCCACGTCACATGTTTAGTTTTGCTTAAATATAAATTTATTTTGAAAGAAAATTATTTCCCAAAAAGGGAAGGAAATTATTTCCTAAAATGGGTTTCAAGCAAATCCATTATTTTTGTAGGGCAGTAGGAGTTCCTCATATTCTGCAAAATTTTTATATTGATCATTATGCATGATTTAATTAGAATATATTGCTTGAATGAGTCACCTTACTTGATCTTATTGCATGTCCTATTTTTAAAGAAACTGCAAAATTACTCTCAATTGCAGTATCAAGCATAAATTACTATGAGATGGACATCACATGAACTCATATGATGCGCAAGAGTTGTTTAGAAAAATACCATATAGATAAAATGTGTAGTCTCATATGAATTTGTATAATTCGTAAATCATACATCTTATATTTAATTTTCAACCATGCTCAAATTAGTTTGCAAACTATATGCATCTAAAAAGACCTTAAAAGTCTCGACAAAAGACCGGGAGACAACCCTCTACACAAAAGGGAAAGACCTAGATAAGTCCAGGCAAAAGACTGTGAGGCAATTCCATGTACAAGGGATAACGACCCAGATAATTCTAGCTAAAAGACTGCAAAGCACAAAGACCTAGCTAAGTCTAGGCGAAAGACCATGAAGCACGAAAACCTAACTAAGTCTAGGCAAATGACCGCGAAGCACAAAAAAACTAGTGAACTCTAGGCACGATGTCTGACATCCATATTATTTATGTCCTCTATTAGTGTGGCACATTATTATTTGAAAACCTTTACGTTAGGTAAATTTCTTAAGACCTCTATCAATGAGACACATATTATATAAGACCTCCGCGCTGGACAAGTTTTCTTAAGCCCTCTATCATGAGCATATCATATGAAGATCTCCATATGAGGTGGATTTTAAAGTCCTTCATCGACAAGATATATTTTCTAAAGACCTCTAGGTGGTTGATTTCAAAGCTCTCCATCAGCGATACACATTATTATATTAGACCTCTATTTGTGGAGTAGATTTTCTTAAGACATTTATCAATGAGACATATTATCTGAAGACTGTTAAGTGAGGTGAATTTCTAAAGTCCTTACTATCTAAGTTCTTTATCGGCGAGGTACATTATTATATAAGAACTTTATCAGTAAGACACGTTATTATATAAGGTCTTTATCAGCTAGGCACATTATTATATAAGGCACATTATTATATAAGACCTCTATCAGTGAGGTAAATTATTATAAAAGACTTCTATCAACAAGACATATTATTATTATATAAGAACTCTATCAGCAATGCACATTATTATATAAGAATTATATTAGCAATTTACATTATTATCTAAGATATATGTCAACAAAACATATTATTTGAAAACCTTTAAAAAGGGTGACCTTAAAATTATTGAAGCTATTTGGAATCTATAAGTTCACATACCATGGCATAAAAGTTGTTTGGCATCTATAAGTCTATGAACCGTGGCATCAAATACTTGAAGCCATTGGATACCATAAGACTGCACCACGATGTGACAATCATGCAATAATTATTTACATGTTTTATATGTAAATCCCCAACATGGCTCACTTTTTATATCAAGCTCTTCAGCTTGCCCCTTCATTCAGACATCTAACTGCCTCTAGAGAGGTCACCTCTCCATTCAGTAATCCAATTGCCTCTATATCAAGCCTGTCATCTCACTTTTATATCAATGTTCAGTTTGGCTCATGATAAGTGAAAATATGAATATATATTTTAAGGCAATTTATTATATTATTGATCATATTAATGTGCTTTTATAAGATAATTCCTTTAAATTCTATTAACTTTGTTTAGAGTTCTTTGTTTTTGAGCCAGGTACAAGAGATTGGTTTCCTAAATGTATTTTAGGGTGGTTCTTGTTGACAGATTCTCATCATTGTTTAATTTTGTCATTATCTATATGTTTGGCATATTGCATAAGCATTTCATTAATAGAATAATTAGATTACACCAGGTAAGTATATTAGATAGTATCGTTCACTAAGTCAAATGCTCAGTACTTTTAAAAAAAAATTTCAGTTGCAGATGAGCATCAAAAGTTGGATTGTTCTCAAGTCAACCCTTCCATTTACTCCTCCAGCAATGAAGGTCATTTATTTATTATTTTTGTATTGTAGTTTTCCTTAGAGCTCCACATGGTTATTTCTTTGTTGGCTTTGTTGTTATATTCTAATTTATTAAGAATTTGAGTTGTGTATTCAGTGGATATTTGGGCTTTTGGTTTATTTGGCAATCTGTAAAACATAATAAATTTTTTATGATAAATATTATGATATAATGGATATGATAGCCCTGACGGGAAGTAATTTGATTAGTATTCAAATTATGCTTAACAGGTAGAATATAGCCCTAGTTTTATGACAATTACAATTATCATTTGATAGTTTTATCATTTAGTGTTCAGTCAGACTGACTACGGGTTCCGGAAGTTTTATGCTTACCTATTTCCTAGTGTCGGTCATGTGCCCTCGGATTCAGGGCGTGACAAAGATGGTATCAAAGCAAAAGTCTTACAACCCATGGCATATTTTGAGTTGTGATAGTCCTAAAGGGACTAAGTCCTAGTAATATGCAGAGCATAGGATTCCTTCTCGTCTTATTGAGTATCATGTGTTTCTAAATTATGTATTATCGTAGATTTCAATGGGGTATGATTGTCTTAGTATAGATATGGTGTGATGTGACTTCTCAGTAAGATGAGTTAGATGAATATATCAGCCGTAAGTGTTTTGATAAAAGGAATTAAAATATGGATGGATATATTGGGATAATAAAGGCATTACTGGACTTTTTCTTGTTGAAGGAAAAGATAGGTTAAAGAAAGGTTTTAATTCATAAGAATTTCATAAAGGTCCATGGGTCTAGGTAGCATGATGTAAGACATAATTGTGGAGTTTATTTTGTAGGAATTATAAAGAGGCTTTTAGAGGAATAATAAATTACTGAAAAATTGTTTATTAATAGAATAGGACTTCTCTGGTAAATATTGATTTTACAATGGAGAAATAATGTTATAAGGGTAATATTAATTGGAGTTCTTTAGTAAGTGTTGATTTTACAAATGAAGAGATAACGATGTAATTGATGATATTATTTGGAGTTTTGAAATTTAAATTGAGGAATTATTTAGGGTTTTGATTAATCAAGTCGATGCGAGAAACAGTGTAATTATGGAATTTGATAAGAGATAATTATCTATTAATGGATTCTTGGAGACATGAATTCAATAGATTAGTCAAGTATTTAAGATATAGATCAGAGTACGCAATAAAATTGTGGAAAACGCTATTTGAATCGGCGTAGCATACGTCAATGTAGAAAATTAGAGGACGAATTTTGTTAAGGGAAAAGAATTGTAACACTCTCATTTTTGAATTATTTTCAAAATTATATTTTAAGGATATTTAAAGAATATAAAACATTTTTAAAATATTTTAAAATCATATTTCAATTATTAATTAATAATTAATTATGAATATTTAGTTAAAGTTATGATTATAAAATTATTTTTGAAAATATATTTCTTTCCGAAATTGATTTCTAATTTTGAATTTTATAAATTTATATGAGTTATTTATAAAATTATTTTTGAAAATATATTTCTTTCCGAAATTGATTTCTAATTTTGAATTTTATAAATTTATATGAGTTATTAAATATTAGTTATGGTATTAGTTTTATTATGGATTATTTAATTTTGTAATGGTTTATGTAGTTATTTAAATTAAATATTTTAATTGATAATTAGAAAATTAATAATTTAAATATTATGTTATTATTATTATTTTGGGAGAATCTAGAAAAATCTAGATTTTTATTTAAATAAAATTTAAATTTTATTATTATTATTATTATTATTATTATTAATTTGAAAGAAAAGGAAACAAGAAACGAGGGAAAACAGGGGGAAGAAAAATTTTAAATAAAGAGAGACCAAGGTTGTCATCGCCGAAAACTAGCCTTCCGACCGTCACTCTATCACACGCGCGACAGTGCTAGATTCAGCGGCAGCCGGCGAGTCCAGGGGTGGAGGATCGTCACCGAAAGTCGAACGATGGCGTTGGACGCATTACTAGAAGCTTCGTTGGCCATAACACTTTTTCGGCTAATCCTAACCGTTTTTTATGGTTTTTATGAGAAATTTTTGTATATATGGATTCCTTATCTCTTTGACTTTCCGTGGGTACCAATTCCGTACAAATTTTGCCCCGATCGAAAATCGAAATCGAGATTGAAAATTAGGACACACATGCGAAATTCTGATAATTTCGAGTAAATAAGTTTTTAAGTATTTTAAAATTTTTTATAAATTATTTGGGATGTATTTGGAGAATAAATTATAGAAATTATTGAATATTTATATTGAAATTAGAATATTAGACAATGAATAATTAGTAGCTGTATTTTATTTGAGTGAATAAATTAAGATAAATTAAATATTTTAATTTGAAGTTATTATGAAAATTATTTAGATGACATTTGTGAAAATTAGAAGCCGAAGATTAATTTATTGTGGAGTGGATTAATTAAGACGGTAGTTAAATTAGGAGAATTAATTGATTTAAATTGAATTAATGGTTGGAGTTGAATAAATAAATTATTGGATTATTATAAAATTACATACGGAGAATGAGATAATTAATAAATTATTAGAGATTGATGGATAATTTATGTGTATTTTAATTATGGTAAAAATAATTATTTATTAAGATTTAGTAAATAATTATTTTACTAAGTTAATTGGATTATAATATTGAAATGGATTTATTTGATGATTAATTATTGAGATACTAATTATGGTATAAGTATTAATTGAGAATTAAGTGAATAATTATTTTATTTAAAATAATTGAAAATTAAAATTGGGAATTAATCGAACAATAATTATTTCATTGAATTATTTGGGTATCGATATTAGAAAGTATTAGCGGAATAATTTATCAGAATTATTTTTGGAAGATCGAAATAATTAAACTAATGATCGAATAAATTAATTGGTGAAATAGTAATTATATAGTAAATTAAGTATCGATATATGGTTTATTTGAAATTATTATTATTATTTCTGGAGTCTCGATAATTATGAATTAAATTTTGAAATTGAATTGAAATATTTATTGGACTGTTATAAATAATTAATTATTTTAAATGGATCAGATAATTAAAGCATGCAATAATTATTATAAATATTTGTTGTTCAGATGGAGACCTAGGAATGGTCAATTAAGTTGTTGATATTGGATGTATGAGCTATTTATTTAGAAATATTGTTATTTTTAGTTCAGGAGGCTACATCCTATTTTAAGAGAGGTTCTATCGAAATTTCGGCAAATTCTTGAAAGTCGTTCTTTTATTTTTTTAGTCAGTAATCGAATATTATTCTAATAAATTTTTATTCTATTTTGATATTTTATATGTTTTCCTTGCTATTAGTCAAAAGGCACTCCAAAGGAGAGCTAGTTGATTGGATGGTCATTAAGTCTATGAGTAATACTCTCTAATATATTTTTCTACTTTCCATGCATGTACATTTAATTGTGTGAATATATATATTTAAATATAATTAATTATGCATTAATATTAAAAATCAGATAGAGACTTGTGCATATGTATGATTTATTATTATTGTATTGTATAGTTCCGTGTGATTGCCAGATGAAATTAAGATGACATAAGGTCACATAAAATTCTATTTATGAACATGGTTACGGATATGATTATGGTATGATGAGTTATGACTGGTGTATAATGGCTTGGGACTTGCTTATCGCTCAGCGCTACAATCAGTCGGGTCAGCGCTGCCTGAATTAAATTTAGTGACGACTGAGACCTAATATATTGGATTAATAGATAGTATTGGGCTAAGAGAGTCAGGTACAGGAGATCGACTCCCTACATGTATTTTAGAATAATTCTTGTTGACTAACTCTCATCCTTATTTGATTTTGTGATTATCTATCTGTTTGACACATTGCATAATCATTTCATTAATAAAATAATTAGATGGCACCATATGAATATATTAGATAATATCATTCACTGAGTCGAACGCTCATTCATATTCAAATTATTTTTTTCAGTTGTAGGTGAGCGTCAAAAATTGGATTGTTGTCAAGTCAACCCTGCTATTTACTTCTCCAACAGTGAAGGTCGTTTATTTATTATTTTCATTTTGTAGCTTTCTTTAGAGCTTCGCATAGTTATTTATGTGATGGCTTTATTGTTCTATTCTAATCTATTGAGAATTTGAGTTGTGTATTCAGTGGATATTCGGGCTTCTTGTTTATTTGGCAATCTGTAAAACATAATAAATTTTACGTGATAAATATTGTGATATGATAGATATGATAGCTCTGATGGGCAACAATTTGATTAGTGTTCAGATTTAGCTTAACAGGTGGATCATAACTTTGGTTTTATGACAGTTACAACTGTCATTTGATAGTTTTGTCGTTTAGTATTCAGTCATGCTGATTACAGGTTCTAGAAGCCTTATATTTACCTGTTTCCTAGTGTCGGTCACGTGCCTTCGGATTTGAGGCATGGCATTCATCAAACTATCAGAATACAAAATTATCAGTAGAATAGTAACCCATCAAATTACCATAATATATAATTACTTGAATTGTTAAGTGACAACTGAATGAGATCAGTTATCACTTGAAGGACGAGTGTTGGAATAAAAATCTCATATTATTGAATTATAAAAATAAATTTTAATATATAAATAAATAAAAAAAATTATTCTATTGATTTGATTTAAATTTTTATAATTAAAATAATTTAATAAAATAATTATAAAATAATTTATTCTCAATAAATTATCTAAAATGCTACCCGTTATCAAGTAAAAACCAATAAAATTTCTTGTGAAGGTTGTACTGTTTTGGTAAAACAATTAAAGGATTGAATTTTCAAAGGTTGATAGAGATTTGGCAGATGACCACATCGAAAAGCCATACACCCATTAAAGCAATTCTTGTATATAATTACTCCATTATAATAATAGACACTATCTGTCCGGATCATCATACCTGCCCTGCTCTGCCCAAAGCTTGTTCACATTTATATTAAATTTAAATTATTAATAAAAAAATTAATAAAATTTAATATCGAAAAAAATTAATAAAATTTAAAAATAGCACAAAATTTTAAATTTTTTAAGTTATTAGACTTTCAATTTTAAAAATTGGCCATAATTATAATTAATTTTAAAAATTAGAACAAATTTAATAAAATTTAAAGTTTTATATAAAATTAAATAATAACATAAAATTTTAATTTTTTTAGATCATTATATATATATATATATATATATATATATATATATATATATATATATATATATATATATATAATAAAAAAATATAAAAAATAATATAAAAAAAAAAAAAAAAAAATAATAA
>CANXYC012000802.1:0-11234 GCA_948193065.1 Aleurites moluccanus | reverse complement strand
ATTTCTGTCTTAAGATCTAACAACACAACTGGCCTGCAAATCTGTCTGAGAGATGGGACTTGGGTTTCAGTCCCACCTGATCAGACCTCCTTTTTCATCAATGTTGGTGATGCCTTGCAGGTACAGTTTATTTATTTATTTTTCATTTTATTATTATTTTATTTCAAAAAAAAAAATTCCAACTAAGTTTGTTACTTGTAATTATCAGTCTGTTTCTTCCATGCTCAGCATAAAACCTAGCCTCAAGTTAAAAAAAGTTGAAAAATTTAATTTAAATTCTAAAACTTTGACTGGTGTTTGAATTCTTATTTTCATGTTTGTGTATGGGTTTTGACACAGGTAATGACTAATGGAAGATTTAGGAGTGTGAAGCATAGAGTTTTAGCAGATGCAATGAAATCAAGAATTTCAATGATCTATTTTGGTGGTCCACCTTTGAATGAAAAGATTGCACCTTTACCCTCTCTAATGGCTGAAGGAGAAGAAAGTTTATATGAGCAATTCACATGGTGTGAATACAAAAGGTCAGCTTACAAGTCAAGGTTGGCTGATTACAGGCTTGGGCTATTTGAAAAGAAATTGCAGGCTATTTTAGCAAATATTTAGGTTTTCTTTTATTATTTTTATTTTCTTTCTTTCGGGTTTTCAAAAATAGGTTTGAAAGAGTTGACTCAACTTCCCATAGATGGAAAGCATATAGGTTGTTCTTTTACTTTTTCTTTGTAATTTTATTTTTTCTTTTTAAACTTTTCTTTCTATATTTTAAATGTAACAGCAACTGCTTCTCTAGTCTCTACCATTAATGCAAGTTTATCATCATGTGATAATATATATACTATATAATATCCAAAATGTTAGTGTCAAATTTCTTAATCTTTTTCTTTTTATTATCAGATAAATGTGGCAAGCAAAAACCCATCTATAGAACTGGTCAGAGTACCAATTGCTATCACTTTTCTAGTTTTTATTTCTCCATTAGTTTCAAAAATATCACCATCACATCAATTCTATGGGTCAGAAAAGTTTTTATGTAGATTGGCATTTGACACAATAATGTTAATCACTTACAAAATTAAGCCCAATTGGCCCACTTATACGGACAACCATGCCTACAATTATTAGCTTCTCTATGATTGATAAAAGTTGTTATTGCTCCTATTATATGATTCATTAATTCCTTATTTCATTATTTTGGGAAAATGAAGGGTATGTGCCAAAATAATTAAATAAAAAGAATAAAAGAACAAACATAATATCATCATTTGTATTTTAATTGATGTTCTTAAAACAATTTTATAACTTCTATTGAAGAAAAAAGAAGAAAAATTTTAAAAGAAAGAATTTTTAAGTATAAGTAATTTATTTATGTCACGTAAGAAAAAATTTTAGGTATAAACAGTTTATTTAAGTATGTCATGTTTATGAGGAAGAAAATTTAGTTATGAATTGGCTAGCAAATATTCATTTGTCATTTTTTTAAAAAATTATGAGCTCATGAAGTCTTTCTTTTAGTACGAGTTAAAAAGAAGAAGAAGAAGAATATGAGCTCATGGTTTTTAGGGTAGTCCCTACCAATGACCCACAAAAAAAAAATGAGAGGCCATGGAAGATTCTGAAAGGGAGAGGTATACTTGAAAGAGTCAATAAGTCACTCTCCCAAGGAGTTTGTATTGACCATTCAAGTGCACTTCACTAAATCAGTCACATCTCCCTTTTCTGACTCGGCATTTCATCACCCATTCACCAAAGAAAGAAGCTACCTGGTTACTTCTTCCATTCATCACCCCATTTCTCATTCACATTTATTTATTTATATTTATAACAGATACTATTCAAAAGAGCTAAATTTATTTGCTTTTTAAACCGCAAATATAAACTTAACTTATGAGGCTTTCTGTCCTATAAGTAAAAGCAGAGTCCTACTCAAAGGACCACATCTACTTTTTTTTTTTTTTTTTTTTTTTGTGTAAGTTGCAATATATACGTGGTCACAAGCATGCGCGTAATTGTAGGTAGGAAGTGATGGTTTTTTAATTGATAAATTAAACAATTAGAAACTTTCAACCAAACAGGACGTAGCTTCTTCTTCTGGTGATATTTCTAAATCTAACAATCAATTTACAAATAATAAATTACCAAAACTAATTTAAAAAAATTGAAATTTATTCCGAGTATTAGTATTTGGCCGTTCAATCATTGGTCACGATCGAGTCACAATTAAACATTTAATTACCAACTATCATGATTATCAATAATTGCCAATAATTATTGAACAAACACATCTTTATGCCCTCGGGTATTTGTTTAATGGAAAATATTTTCCATAATTAATTTGAATCACCTTATTAAATTGGTTAATGAAAAATGTTTTTCTAATTAAATAATTTAAAAGATATAATTTCTTTTTTTTAGAGGCAGACGTATGAATTTTAAAAAGAAATATAATTTATATTCAACGACGGATGTAAAAAGTTTATAAATAAATATTATGATATTGAAATAAATTTATTTAAAAAATATAAAAATAATAAAAACATTAAATATATATTTCAATTAGAAATAATAGAAAATTATTATAATATTATTAAAAAAGAAAAATAAAGAAAACTGTGAAATAAAATGTAGGAAATTGGTAAGAAAATGAAGGAAAAAAAAAAGAAAATGAAGGAAAAAGAAAGAAAGTGAAAGAAAATTAAATTAAATAATATTTTATTAAGAATTAAAAATTTAATTTTTTAAAATAAAAGAATTATTTTATTAATTTTCTCAAATTTCAGATATTAAATTATAATTTATCATAAAAAATCTCAAAATTAAGAGGAGGCACATGTCTTCTTATTACTACATGCATCCGTCTTTGTTTTCTTATCAAGTTTGATATTTTTAATAAATAAAAAAAAGAAATTTCCAAAGTAAAATATATATATATATATATGACCACGTACTTATTATTTTATTAACTAATTAATTAACTCAATTCAATTTAATTTATTTTAATTTTAAAATTAATTTAATTCGATAATATGAATTATTTATTTTTACTCTAAATAATTTTTGCCTATATTTTTTTATTATTATTCTATTAACGATTACTATTATCATTGGATATTCACTAACAAATAACAGTTACAATTTATTATATTTTTCATAACTTTTTCTTTATATTTAATAATAAAAAGAAATATATATTTTTAAAAATTTATACATTTTGTAGTCTCATAAAATTGAAAGAAAAACAATATTTTTAATATACTTCAAAAAAAATTTAAAAAATTAATTTTCTATTGATTTTCAGTATATATATCAATCTTACAAGTAACAACTGAAATTAAATTATTTTATAATATATATATATATTATAAATGAATTATTTTCCACCGAACAAACTGACCCTTGTGGTGTGTTACATCACATCATGGTTATTGTTATTGAAGGTGTTTCACTTCTGGCTATATGGACTTCTTAAAAAGTATATTTTGGAAACAAATAATAAAATTCCAAATGAGCACATTTATATATATTCCTTCTTATTTTACTGTGAAGCCTTCAACTTGGGTAAGAATTGAAGTGCGCATAGAATTTGAAGGCATAGATGCCCATTCTAGAAAGGGAAATCCAGGCAAAAGCCAACTTGCACTGCAGCTCTAGATGCTGCTTCTGTTAAGGAAGAACATTACTTGCCCCTTTGCCATTTAGACTAAAATATTCTCTTTCAGATATATATTCAGATATTTGAAGATAGACGTAAATATATAGTTATATTTGTTCTTCCATTTGTAATTAAATTAAGCTTGCGTTTGATTATTGTAGAACTAATTTTTAGACATAAAAAAAAATGAATGACTCTCATTATTAATGAATGGGAACTATAAGAAAATAGGTGAGAAATGAAGTGTTAATTAACTATTACCTATTACCTTACTTTTAGATACAAAAATTTATCATTTCCATTTAAGTACTGGCTTTCAATTGAGCTACCGAGCATCTTCATAATTAAATTAATATGGATCTGATTCCAACACTCACACTCATAACTCGTAAGTGAATCACTAATTAATATGAAGTCAATATTACTTTTGATGTATACAAATCATTTTTCTTTTCTTCAATAATTTAAAGTCAGCTTTTAATTGCATTAATAACAAAACTCAACTTAATTAGGATTGGTAATGACATTAATTACTCTCTTCCTTCCAAAACATTTGTGATATAAATTTTGACTTGCAAATTAAAAAATTATTAAATTATCTTTATTTTAAAATAAAAAAATTAAAATAGAGAAATCAAAAAGGATAAAATTGAAAAAAATTAATAAATATCTTCTTAAAAATTCTAAAATGATAAATATTTTAGAATAAAAAAATCTCTAAAACCACAGTTATTTTGAAATGTATAGAATAATAAAATTGCACTCAAGGAAAAGATCATTATTATTGTCATTGTAATAAATATTTTGGAATAAAAAATCTCTAAAACTTCATGTATTTTGAAATGTATAAAATAATAAAATTGCACTCAAGGAAAAGGTCATTATTATTGTCACTGTAATAAATGAGGAGGAAATTGATCATATTTTTTATTTTTATTTAGATGATTAGAATATCATTAAATAAGTTTATATGTCTGCTGAAATTATATTTTCTATTCCATTGAGTTCGGAAGAGTACTTTGATATTCAGTTTGTATATTTAAAAATTATCTTTTGATCCAAATTAAGTTTCAACTATATTCTATATAATAAGAATCAAATTTTCTTACAATTAAACTAATCTTTTAATTAAAATCATCATACTCTATAGAGGAGTATGATTTTAAAAATGATAAGAAATAGACACAATAATGAAAACAAATATAAAATAAAAATTATGAGTTAATATAAAAATTTCAAAATTCTGAAATGACATAATTATACTTTTAAAATTGTTTATATATAAAGCTGGTCCAAAGATACTTTCTTACTGAGTATATAAACGAAATTATTTAATCTATTAAACTAAAGAATATAATATTTTTAAGATAGTGTAACTGATTAATGTTTTGTAATTTCTCAGAAAATTTATTTTTATTAACAAATAAGTCTCGGGAAATAGAACTAAAGTGAAAAATGTAAAATAATTGAAATTTAAAAATTTAATATACAAAATATTTATAAACTTAACAATTTTAAAATTTTCTTTCAAATTAATTAGGGACAAAGGGCTGCGGAGCCCAAACCAAAAAGAAAACTCATTAAATTATAGAAAAAATTTTGTCTAACTCATTTAAATCTAATTTTTTTATACAAAATTTCTTTTTATACTCACCCATAATTTTTTTAATTGCGTCTCTGAAATTAATAACCAGCATTTAGCAAACCTCCTGCCTTAAAGAAGCGTCAGCCATGAGAATGAATTTAAAGCGTACTAAAACAATTATGTTACCTCATCTTGCATTGGTACTGCACATCTTTGGAACATTATATTTTGATTTATTTTAGCAGGTAGTTTCATTTGTTGGAATATAAAAAAATTATGAGTGTGAAAGAGATTCCATAATGATTAATTTCGTACAAAATAATAAATAATTTATAATAAGAAAAATAATTCAATTTAAATGATTTAAATTATTTTATGCTATAAAATTTAACTTATTATAAATTTAATATATTTTAAATTCTACTTTGATTTTGACTTTACTCCTAAGCCCTTAGAGACTTTGATATCACTTTCTCTTAAAAAAATCAAAATATATTTTCCTATGAATGCACCTTATTCATATTAAACTCCTATATAATTTTTTTTTTTTTTTTTTTCATTTTGTGATTTTTTGTTACAATTTATTGTAATTATGCTTATGATGATGATGGTGATGAAATTTGTAACTCTCATATTATTGTCATTTTGTGATTTTTTTATTACAGTTTGTTGTAATTATGCACATGATGATGATGGTGATGAAATTAATAAGCCATGTGTTGTAATTCAATATCCATGGTCATATAATTGCTTCCATATTAATTAATTTTGTTGTTTTCATTATTATTTCATCCAGTTTTAAGCATGTTAATTTGAATTTTATATTATTTCGATTTATTACTATGTATTATTATAGCCCATAAATCCAGTGTTATCATACAGTAAAACTTTATAAATTAATATTTTCTATTATATAATAATTTTTTACAATCTCAATTTAAGTTAATAAATTAAATTAATATTTGATTAATTAATAACTTATAAATTAAATTAATACCTTTTCAATAATATTAATTTATAAAAATTTTACTATAATTAATGTAATTCACAAGGTTGAATTAGTAATTCGGTGAAATTAGATCAGACAAGTATTTTATTAAATTACATAGATTATCATTGTTAGTTAATCTATTAAAACTCAAATTCTTGATCCTTTCATCATTGTAGGTGATTGCTTACAGGTAATTAATTAATGAATTAATAATTTTTCCAAGTTCTGATTCTATGAAGTAAAAAAAAATTGTTACTTAAATGTTTTTGTTGTGCAAATTGCAGGATTTTATTTATTTTGGTGCAGGAATTGACTATTGGATTGTTCAAGAAGGTGAGGCATAGGGTTATTGCTAACAGTTCAAAATCTAGGGTATCAATGATATTTTTTTGGGAGGCCACCTTTGATTAAGAAAAGTGCACCTTTGACTACATTAATGGAAGGACAAAAAAACTAGTACAAGGAATTTACTTGGGATCAATACAAAATTTCAGCATTTGGATCTGAATGAGTGACAATAAGCTTGCTCCCTTTCAGATAATTTCTTTCTAACTAAACTCACAAATATTTATAGTTCATATTATTATTGAAAAAAAAAGGGTTTTCTTTACATTATACATACAAGAATTGTTAACAATTATTAATTCGAAAAATTCTATTTAATTATAATAACCGCTCATCTCTAAATATTAAGTAAGAGTTATCAATTTTTTATTCATCTAACAAAATCATAAATTTTCATTTAATTTAGAGCTACTAATTATTAAATTAAATAAAAATATGAACTACTACATCTAAGTGATTGTCAAAATGCAAATAATACTGTAGTGTAAAAATTCATATCTTCCATACTAAAAAATGTTAAACAATATAAAAATAATTGAATGGAGAGAAATGAAAAATTGAATGTGATAATAGATTTTACATTGATTAAATATACGATGTTAAATGAGTTTATATATAATTCAGTGTTTTAAGCTCAATAACTAATTTTTGATGTTGATATCCTATGACTATATAAATTCTAACATTTATAATATGGTAAATTTAAATAAGTTATAATAGGCAACTTATATAATTTAAAAAATAAAAAATAAAACCATATAGATAGCAAGCAAGTCCTATATATGAATTCCATAAAAATTGTGCATTTATCACAATCCCATAAAATGTATTCCTAATGATTTTAATTGCTATATATCAATCCAACTATTCTTAAACTTTGTTTGGCTAAGTAATTATTATTTTCTATTTGTCATTTCGTCCCAAAATAGCATAGCCATCTCATTAAAGAAATAAACAAAATCACACTACGTTATTTCATAATGATAAATTTACCAATTGAATGTGAAAGTTGATAAGCATAAGAAATAAATTATTATTATTATTAATTTGCTATAGTTGGGGGCCTTTGTACATGTAATTAATTATTGAGCGATTGATTTAACCTCTTGGCTGAAGAAGCGTCCATCTCCTGTCATATTCAACTCAATATCAAAGAAACTATATATGACCACTTTCTAAAAACATATATATATATAAATATATAAGATCATTATCCATAGTAATTATTATATAATTATTCCTAATAAAAATTAAATTATATAAAGGTGAATTCAACACACAAAATAAATTATGAGAAATCATGAATTTTATCTTTTTGAAGAGATGAACATAATTAGATTTATCAGTTGATTGTCTATATATAAAATAATTAAAGAAAAATACCAATGATCCAATTAACAAAATCATTTTATCAAAATTTGTTTAAATATGAAAATTTCATATTAATTATAAAAATAAATATTAAAATAGAGATTCTAATCATATTATTTGATTTAATCTTTTATAGTTAAGGTGATTTAATAAAAAATATTATAAAATAATTTATATTTTTTTTCAAATTATCCAAATTATCCGTTATTATTAAATAAAACTAATAAATTTCTTCATAATATTGGAACGAATTATTATTATAATTAGTTGGGCTGTGATATAATTCTCAATTATCTGCTACCAAAAATCAAATTACTTGTAAATATACTATTAAAATATGTTAAATTATTAGTGAGTTGATAACTCATCAAATTACCAGAATCATCAATTATCAGTGGATTAATAATTTATCAAACTATCAAAATATATCAAATTATCAGCGGACTGTTAATCTATTAAATTATCATAATGCCCAATAAAATACTATAATATTAAATTACCAATAGACTAATAACCTATCATACTATTAAAATATTAAATTACTTGAATTATTAAGTGGTAACAATTACCAATTAAAAAATGAGTATTGAGATATAAAAATCTCACAATGGTGAATTATAAAAATAAATCTCACAATATAAATAAATAAAGACTTATTCTTATTGGTTTGACTTAAGTTTTTATAATTAATATGATTTAACAAAAAATATTATAAAATAATTCACACTCTTTTCAAATTACTCAAATTATCTCTTATTACTAAATAAAACTAATAAATTTCTTCAAAATTTTAATTAATTAAAAATGAAAAATTCAGTTAAATGACTAAATTCATTCACATGGTCTTCTTTCCCACTTGTTTTTTTTTTTTTTTTTTTATTATTATTATCATTATTGTGCAAGCATTTTAATGGGAAATTAGAATATTATCCCTAAAATTTATAATAAATATAAAAATATTAATTAGGTGAATTAAGTGGGGGTTAATATAATTGTGAAATACATGGGGGTAGGGCTAGGATTGAAAAAATAATAATGGAAAATGAATATATGTTAGGATAAAAAGAGCTAGTGTCAATGAGTTAGGGTGCAGGAGCTGAATCATGGTCAATTTTTTTGTCTTTGGCTTGTAATTGTTAGTACATCAATTTTTGTATGTGAGTTAGGAAGCAACTACTAAGACAGGATTGACCTTGGTTTTTGTTTTTGCTTTTCTTTCTAATTAATATTAACTTAGCAACAATACCCTCACCCTTTTACCTTTTCTTTTCCCTCTTTAATTTTTTCAATGTTCCCATTACTTTTAAATTTACTAGAAACTTGTCTTTAAGATAAATTATTTACTTGAAACTTGTCTTTAAGAAGGACATCTTTTAATTTGCTCCAAAAACTAAACATTTCTACCAGCGAATCTCATATTATAATTGGAGATGAAACTTAAAGATTATGAAGATTTATATTCTTAATTATTATCTCTTTGTTTTAATATATAAAAAATTATTAAAATGAAATATCGTATTTTGAATTTATAATCTTTTATAAATCTTATGTTAATATAAATCTCAATAAATATAATTAATTAATTATTATAATAATACCAGAATTTATGATTTATTAATGAAAATTCATCGATAATCAGTGTTATTTACAAAAAAATTTATCAGTAATATGTTATTGATGAAAATTTTTCTATTAAAAATTAGTAACCAAAATTTTGACAATATTTTGTTACTTCTTTGTTGGTAACTTTTTTCGTCAATAATTCGTTGATAAAAATTATCTAATTTATTTAAAAAAATCAACTATAAATTTTAAAAAAAATTATCAGATTTTCTTTTATTTTTGGCTTATTTTAAAATTTTGAATTTTTTTTGTCACTGGTGTTTAGTCACAAAATTCTAGACAAATTTCAAAAATCGATTTTTCATGCCTATAATTTGTAATAATCAAAAATATTTTTTCTTCATTTTATTGCTATAAAAATAGAAGTAAATATTATCAAAACACATTCCATTATTAAATTTCATTGATATTTTGCAATTTTCTTGTAACGTGCTCCCTCTATTTTATAATAAATATTTTAATTATAAAATACATGATTATTAAGAAAAAAAAAATTTCTTTTTTTTAATATTTTTAATTTATTTATTATTTTAATCTTATTCTATCTTTTTAATTTTCTCGCATTTTACCTTTCTTAATTATTTTTTATATTTTTTAATATTTTTTATTTTAAAATACTATTATATAGTTAAGATAAAATATAATTTAAATTGAAAAATAAAAAAATTAAATTAAGACATATAAAAAAAAATTAAAATATTTATTGTGAAACAGAGAAAATAATGAAAGTTTTAAATAGTAATTTTTATAATTAAGAACATTAATTAGTTAAGAATCTTATATTATTAATGAATCCTATATAGTCTATTCTATATCTAGTTTATTTAGGAGCCAACCACCAGTTAGGTGAAATTGGGCAGCTGGGTTGTTGGATAATGGATAGTGAAACAATAAACAGCAAGTGTCATTTGAGGCATATGATAAAGATTAATGGCAGCCATCAATATCTGATCAGACCGAAGCCATTGTTTTCTCCAATTATTTAAGATTTTGTCAAGAGCTTGTCATTTCTTTTTAACATGAGAGGAAACACCCAACATAATTTATATTTAAAGTACTTGAATCTTATCGGATCAAACTCTTTCACATAAAAGGGAGCACTAGTACTTACATAAATAGCTCTTGTTATATTAGTCTAGTCTTGCCTGCACAAAATTATACCATATCATCTGTCATCTATATCCCTTAGCTATGTACATACTTTGATTGTTAATGTGTACTGTGTTTGTAGGGTTACTGATGTGTGGATTTTAGGGCTAAAAATTTAATGTGGAGGCCAGAACCTTTGAATTAGAGACATGCATTTAGATATATAATTAATTTGTCTTCAAAAATAACCCTCTCAATGAAACATTTAATGAGATATAACAAAAACAAATTCTTTGCACGTTGATGTTACTTTTGATTTTTTATGTTGAATTTTTGCTCGTACATGTTTACCGCTATATATAACCTTTTTATTGCAGACAATAATAATAATAATGAAGTATATTGCAGCAACAAAATCTTTCAAAGATTATTAAACCTAGGTACCTTACTAATGGTGATGATGTCAAATGTTACACTATTGATTAAGAGTTTAAGGGGGGCTTTATCCAGTGGGGGGGGGGGGGGGGGGGGGGGGGGGGGGGGGGGGGGGGGGGGGGGGGGGGGGGGGGGGGGGGGGGGGG
>CANXYC012000706.1:0-15238 GCA_948193065.1 Aleurites moluccanus | reverse complement strand
TATATTTCCCTTTTTATTTTCAAATATTTATTTCTTTAAAATATAATAAATTCCAAAAAAAAATTTATATTCATAACTTTAATTAAATATTCACAAAATAATTATTATTTATAATATAGAATATAATTTTTTAAAATATTTCAAAAATGTAGGTATTACAATTTTATTTGTTTAAACTATTTATCTTTTTTTTTTTTAATTAGATTTTGTTTGTTTATATTAGAAAGTAATTACTTTATCAACTTGTTACAGGGTAATATGCTTATTTTTGAAATTTTTGTATGTGAGCACTTATTGAATGATTTTATATTTCTCCATAATCCACATCAATTTTTAATTTGTAACCTATTAAGTATGTGATTATAATATGTACAGGTGTACTCGCGGGTAGAACTTGAACCCGTAGATGTAGGTATAAATTTTTTAAAAAAAATATTCAAAATTTTTCAGGTCCATTAGAATCTGAATCTATAAACTCACAAATTCAATGAATCATGAACGAATAACCAGTCCAACCCATTTGCCTGGTCTACTTTCTTATAACAATTTATACTCGAGTTTTACACCCTATATCACCTTAGTCTTTACTCATTTCTCAAAAGTTCAATACAGATTCTTTCTTACGTAGTCCTTTCTCATTGCCGTAAAATATATATATATCAACTCTTATGATCCCTAATTATTACCTCGTAATCTCTTTAAATCTCAAGGCATCATATACATTATTAAATCCTTTATCATTAAACCATTTAGATATTCCTAGCCTAATAACTTATCCCAGTTCACGGACAATTATATTATGGATCCATCGCTACCGTTACCATTACTATGCTTATTGCAATCCCTCAAAAACCAAAAACAAAATCTTATAAACTTCTATAAATTCCTTAACAATATACAAGTCAAACTTAACCTTTTAGCATAATATGAAAATACGAGTGTATGTAGCTCCAATTCCAATAACATTCTTGTATTCATAGCTTAAATAAAGAAAGTACTTATAAATTGAATTGATATAGAATTGAGAGTTTAACTTTAAAAAATTTTCCTAAAAAATTTTTGATAATTATGTGTGAAATTTTATTTTCAAATAATATTTCTTTAAAAAATAATGTGCAAGTGACTCGACCTAACTCGATTCACAATTCGCAAAATTGAGTGAAAATCTCTTCTTAAATTAATCCAATGAGTTAATTAAATTATTCGCAACTTACAATGACCCGACCTAAATATAAAAAAAAAAACAAAGAGAGAAAATTGTTGTAATGTAAACTAAATCTGTTCAATCCAACTCGCTTGCTACCTCTTAATAATAATATAAGGGTGCAATAGATAGAAATAGAATGTGAGTGATGTAATAGTTTTTGTTTTGCCAACTAATTAAAGGGATATTTATTATGATGATCTTAAAGAAAAAAAATATTTTAGAAAAAAGCTATACTATAAAATATTTATTTTAAAAGATTAAATTATAATTACAATTTTTAAAAAATATTTACTTTTTTATTACTGGCTATAAAACAACCATGATTCCACTAGATTACCTTCCAATTATATTATGCAGTAATTGATTATATGAAAATTTTGGCATTTCAATTTTTTATTTTTTATTTTTAAAGGCTGTCTTTCCATGGTAATTATTGGGAAACACTAATCAAACAATAATGAAGCACGCGAAGTAAAGGCAATTCCATTAAGGTCAGTGATCACATCTTTCTTTTTCAATTTTACATCCTAATTTCAAATCATTTATATATCAAAACAATACATAATTAGAATAATATATTTGCTGTCAACCAATAATTAACTTCCATGGTACCATTTTCATTTTGATCCTATAGCTATATGATTATACACAATTTCATGATCAATGTAATTTCTTCCATCTATACATATACAGTAGAAATTATTCATTCACTCATTTTTAGTACATTTATATTTGTAATGTCCTGGACATGTACAAGTACTTATAATTTACTCATGCAATCATTTTGATTGGATTTGTCATTGTTGTCCTTTTCCTTTTCTTTTTTATTCTTCTTTTCCTTTTTCTTTTTTATTAGCAATGATAAAAATATTTGATAAACTAAATCAATATTCTAATTAATAACTCAGTGTCCTCAAACATGTTCTTAATTATTATAAGTTTGTAACTATGGCCAATTGATGAAAATTATTATTATTATATCAAGATGAATACTTCTTGCATATTCTCTTTGAATCCTATTTAAAATTAGAAGATTATCAACAAAGTTCTGATGAAAAATAAAAATGGCTCCATTAGTATGGATTATCTCAACCAAGCTTATAACATGTTCAAATTTTTTAGATAGTAGACCTCAAGAAATTCAGACAATCAAGCTCAATCAACTAATGGAAATCAGATTTGACGCTTCATAGTTAGGCCATCTCGCACCTTGTCTAGTAGTCATCTAAGCACCAAACTCCTCAATCCAGTAGTATTTTGTCTCCGCCAATAAATGATCATGCTTAACTTACAAGGAAAATCAAACCCGATAACTTTTTACAAGCTCATTAAACATGCAATCTTTGTCACCTCCAAGGTATTTAGTCACCTTAACATAAGACCGGTGGCGGAGCCACATATATGCGAGGATATGTACAGGCACACTCTAAATTAAAAAAAATATATATATTATATCAATTTATAACTCTTTGAATTTATTTAAATGCTCCCCTAAACTCATAAAAATTTATTGTTATAATACTAATTAATTAAATTATTCTATAAATATAAATGGATAATCCACTAATTAAAAATACTTAAATTAATTTAAATAAAAATTCACTACTTAAATCCACAAATAAATATAAATAAGTAGTTTGCAGTCATTAGTAGTCATGTGATTATAAATAATAAAAATAAAAATAAAACTCAATCAATCTACCTATCAACTATTTTTTTTTTATTTATCTCTATTCTCATTCCTCTCAACTCATGATTCATCACTCTATCTTTTTTTTTTTAAAAAAGTTTTGTTTTATTTCTTTTATTGTAGTTTCATTCTTTTTCAATTACAACTAAATTCCTTCTTAAATCTTAAATGAGCTTAATATTTTGTTAAATCAATTCAAGTCCTTCTTTAACCTTAATTATCTCCTATTGATAATAAGTAAATAATGGTTTTATAAATTGTTTAAATTTTAATTATTAAAACTAAATTTCATGCATATATTCTATGAAATTTTTGATGTTACTCTTTTGATAATCATTCTTTCTTGAATATTTAATATGAAAGAACATAGGGTTAAATAAAAAATTAGATTATTTATTTTTTATTTATTAATTTTTTATAATTCATGTATTTATAATAAAATTGGATCAAGAATTAAATTAGTTGTTTGTTTATATATCCTATCAATTTAATTTTTTTAATATACTTTTTAATTTTTGTATAAATTTTAAATTAAAAAAATAATATAGGTGAGAGGACCCATGATCATAGGGTTTTGGCTCCGCCACTGCATAAAACTGTACAACCGTTAAAACAAACACATAATTACTTTATCCATCTATAGAATTATGTGACTTGCAGCCATGTAACTCATTTTTTCTAATCTGCCTAATATGGAAGCACTATAAATACTAATTTGTCTCCACATCCAAGGGAAGAAGATAAAAAAATTTTGGAAACCTTTGGTTGGGAACCAAATTTCTAGCCTCTTTCAAAGCTGGAAAGGTATCACTAATATAGCAGTTTCTTAGTCATCTATTGGAAGACTGACCTTTACATATTCAACTTGTCACTTTCTGAAGTCTAGCATTAGACCTTTTTTTCTCATTGGAAAAGATCCATATTGTGAGAGCCATCACCGAAGACTCTCACTTGAACACTTAGGAAAAGCAATAGTATCATCTCTCTAAACCAATTTTCCTCCTTGAGTCTTTAACTTCGTACATATAATCATACTAGCTCAAATATCGGAGGGCTCACGCCAGGCCATAAACTTGATGCACTCCTAATACTCCTTCTTCATGTCTTTGCCATGCAAGTCGAAGACCCAACATCAATTACGAAGACCGACTCCAATCCTTCCTTCAACTAAGGTCCAACACCTCCCATCAATTTGCAACTCCTTCAACTAAGGTCTAGCTCCTCCAACTATGGTCCAACACCTTCACTAAGCTCCAATACCTTCAACTAAGGACCTTCAATTCAGCTCATCAACACCCACGAAATTCCATAATCTCTTACACACAATCATCTCTATTGGCTTCTCTTCCTAAACTCTCTCAATCTAAGTCCTGCACTTACTAGGAACCCAAACTTAGTGCCTCAAACTCCCTCGTCCCGACTAATTGGTGACATCAAAGTCCAAGACTCGCTAGAAAAACCCATTAAATTCCAATCAAATCCTAACACTTATTATTCACATCAATTCTCAATTTTAAAAATTATCTACCATATTTTGAAAAATGATAATCAATAAATATAAATATATTTATATTGATTTTAGGGATAAATACAAAAAAGAGACATGTCATTTGGACTATTTTTAATTCGAGGTTTGTGCTTTATTTTTTGACAAAAAGGGACATGAGGATTGTTTAATTAGCAATTACTTTGTGGCATCAACTCTTCAATTTTTAATTTTGGAAATGTCATGTAGATAATTTTATTTATTTTTTAAAAATAAAATGCTAAATTAATAATTTATTTTCTTTTCAAAATTTTATTTTGATCTTAAAATTATAAATCTAAATATTTCAAATATTTCTTAATTTTAATTTTTATAAATTAAAATATTTATATTTAAATTTATTTTTTCTTTTCAAATTATTAAGTATTTATATTTTATTTTTAAAAAATAAATAAAATATCATGTGGATAATTTACGTGGTATTTTTCAGAATTAAAAAATTGAAGAGTTGGTGTCACGTAGACGAACAATAAAATCATTAGTGTTATGTACTCCTAATTATTAACAGAATAAATCATAAATTTCTTTTTATCAAAAAATAAACCACATATCTCAAATTAAAAATATCCAAACCACATACCATTTTTTATACTTATCCCTTGATTTTATATAAACAATAGCTTTTACATAGTTGAATAGCTATATACATTTAGTCGGTTTGAATGATTTTTATCAAATTAAATTAATTTTTTTATTGAAAATTTTTTTAAATTAAATCAAATTTTTATTATAATCAAATCGTCGATTTGATTCGATTTAATTCTTTTTAATTTATCAATTTCAAATTAAATATATTTTTTTAATAAATCAAATATTTTATTGATAATATATATTTTTAATGAAATTAAAATCATTCAGAGCATCAATACCTCGCAGTCCAACATAGAGAACACTTCCCTTTCAAAATATTTTCTAAGACAATAAGAAATTGTTAGAAATTGTGCCAATCATAAAACCAATTCAAAATTCCTAGAAAGTCAGGTTCTCCACTTTCCCTGTTTTAAATGGACTTTCAAATGCTATTTTCCAATTCTCTCTACACAGCTGTCTCCAGATTTCACAAAAAAACTGGAAAACATGTTCCATCTATTGAATGCACTGCTCCAAAATTTGAGAATAAAATAAAATCAGTTTAGTTTTAATTTTTTTATTAATTTAAAAAATGAATTAGAATATATATATACATGAAAAGCAAATTAAAATTTAAAAAACAATATCATGAAACATAAATTATAACAGATGAATTCAAAACATCAACTTTCGATTTGGTTTGGTGTAGAACCAAAAAAAATATCAAATCGTGAATTAATTTAAATCTATAATTTATTTATTTTTTAAATTAAAATCATGCTAAATACATATGAAATTAATAATTTTAATTTGATTTAATCGATTTATATCGAGTATAATATGTTATTCTTATTATATTGAATTAATTATTCTGTTAATATAATGATATTTTTGCTTATCAAAATTTTTTATCTTTGAAGTTGGATTTAACAATATAATTTATAATATATAAAATTTTTTATTTTATTTATTATTAATTATATAATTTATTTATTTTTATAAATAAAAATGATGCTCTCAATTTAAAAAAAAAAAATCATAATATTACCTAAATATAAGAAAGGATAGATTTTACATGACAATACAAAGTGGGAATAAGAAATGTTAATGATTTAACATCTTTAAGCGACAAAACGTGGTAAAAGCCAGCGTATTAGGTTTTGGGAAGTCATCATTATTCATATTTCTATAATTCTATTTCTATAACACATAGTAATCATCATGTCTACTTCTAATCCATTCATGGCCCTTTTTTTTTTTTTTTTAGTGCACTACCCATCATTGTACTTCTCTCTAACTCTTTCTATATTTTGGAAACTTTTTGTTTCTTTTAATTATTTTTTTTTTCCTTGAAATAGGGAAGAGTTTAGTACAATTGTAGTCAGATACTCATAGTCAATGGATTTCATATGCAAGAAATAAATTATTAAAAAAAAAATTATAAAAAAAATCAAAGAAGGGTTCTTAATAACTTTTAAAACTAAATTATTATGATATATATGAGATTTGCTATAATTGTATTTTAATTTTTATTATTTTAAAATTAATATTTTTAATTTTTAAATTAATTTCAATGAAAAATATATGATTTTGAGAAATTAAGTTATTTTTTATTATTTTTACATTTTAAAATTTTAAATATGATAATAATATAAATTAAAATATTAAGTAAGAAAATATGATAAAATATTTTATTATTTAATAAATAAAAATAAAAATATTGATTATTAATAAATATTAAAAGTTAAAAATATTAATTTTGAAATAGCAATAATTAAAGTATTAATTATAATAAATATTAAAAATATTATAGTAATTTATCGTAACTTTCAATATGAAATTAATTTTCACTGAACAGACAAATAAAATTTTTTAAGGAAAATAAACAAATATCATGTTGATGTTTGACTGTTTTCTTTTGAAATGAATAAAAATAAAATGAGAAGTACAAAATCAATTTTTCTCCCGCCGACAACCAAACCATCCCTTGGAGTAAGAAACTAGCAAAAATTCAAAGCAAAGGTCCCGAAATTTCAACGGAAGGTTTCTTTATCTTTTATTAATTGATTGATTGATTAGGGTCCTCCACAATGGCATCACCGTGATGTATCTTGATAGGGTTGATATCGATTTAATTTAATTAATTTAAAATTTTAATTTAATTAATTTAAAGTGATATTATTAAATTAATATTTTTTATTTATAAAATTTATAAATTAAATTAAATTAATATTATAATTAAATTATAGATTTTAATTTAAATTAAATATTTTTAATTTATTAATTTCAGATTAAATTTTTTTTATAAATTATTATTATTTTATTATAAATTTAAAAAAAATATATCAATAAAATATCAATAATAAAAAATTTTAAAAATAATTTAATATTATATAATTTAAAATTTATCTATTTTATTAATTAACATATCTAAAACTTATTTTTTTTTATCGATAATACTTGTATTTTTCTTTAAGAATTAGATTTTTTTTATTTATTTTTAGTTAATTTTTATAGATAATATTTTTTAAAATTTTAAATTAATATTAGATTAAAAAAAATGTAGTTATATATAAAATAAAATCAAATAATATATATATATATATATAACTTCGATTTAATTCAATTTAAAATCGAAGAAAAAATACTCAAACTACAAATTAAATTATCTTTAAATTTATTTTATTTTTTAAATTAAATTAAATTAAATAAATTATAAAATCATCAATTTTAATTTAATTTAATTAATTTATTTCAATTTAATTAGTTGAATCGGTTTAACTTCCCCCTACCATGACATTCATATCTAATTTCATTGATTCTTGTGAGATAGCATTATAACTTTCTTTGGTTTTGTAGGAGAAAATGTTAAAAATTTTCAGAAACTATATATTCGTATAGAGAATTAAGTGGATTAGTTATTAGAATCAAGCTTTATTAAATAAATATATTATAATTTAATTTCTTAAATCATATTAAAATTAATTAATTAATTTTAAAATTTTACTCTATATTTAAATCATATGATTCTTGAGAATGCTTTCTCTTTTATTAAACAGCTAGAAAGAGTAATACTGTGCATGAATTTGAGTGAATGTTTTGTTGTACTAAAAATACTGTGTTAGAGTTTTAGTATTCAAAAAAAAATTTGTAAAAATTATAATATGATAATATTTATTGTGCTAAACTTAATGACATATTTTTTTTATAAAATAAAAATTAAATAAATTTAAAAAATTTAATATATGTTCAGATTCAATATACTTATATTAAATTTTTTAAATTTATTTTATAAAAAAAAAAAATATATTATTGAATTCAATATAATAAATACTATCATATTATAATTTTTAAAAAATTTTATAAATTTTTATAAATATTAAAATCTCATCATAATATAAACTATTATATTTTTAACGCAAAAGCCACCTCAATCTAATGTTTTGTATTTAGTTGTAAAATATATAGTTTTTGAATCCCTTTATTAAAAATAGCAAGGGGGAGGACGAAACAGATTTTGCAATTCTCATTCCCACTCCTTTAGAAATTGGAGTACAGGGCAAGAAAGAAAAATTTTAAAAATAAGAATTTGTTAAGGATATTTTATAATTTGGAGTAAACTTTTTATTCTTTCTTTGTGTAGTATAAATAATTCACCTTGAATTTTGCAATTCTCTCTTCCTTTGATATAAGTTCACTTTGGGTTTTTAGTTCTCTCTTTGCCGGATATGAGTTTATCTTAGTATTTTAATTCTCCCTTTACATGTCTAGTCCATTATTAATTTGCAAGCGTGAGCTGAATTTTTATCAAAATTATTTTAATTTAATTATCACCTAATAAAAGATAATAAAAAAATATTAATTAAATATAAATAAATTAAATTATTAATAATAAATAAATTCTCAAACTTTAATAATAAATTTTTAAATTGACTCTTTTAAATTTATATCAAACATCAATATAATTTTTCATACACTTAAAAAAAGAAATTATAGGTTATGTTTATAAAACTCAACATGATTGAGTTTATTAATTAAATTGAGTAAATTTGAGTTTGATTCGATTTATTTGATTAAATGTTTAATAAATTTATTTACTAATATAAAAAAATAAAATCAAATAAATAAAAATTTATGAATTTTTAAATATTATATCACAAAAATATATAAAAAATTAAACATTTTATTAAATTTGCGAGTAACTTGTGTATTTGAATTTGATTTTACTTATATTATCTAGTACTGGAGCAAATTGAATCAGTTCGAGTTTGACTATATGCTACATTAGATCAAACTCATACATTTGCAAGTCCAATCCTATTTCAAGCTCATTTTCATAGCTCTTTTCTCTTGATCTTGCAAGTAGCTGGTGAATCAAGTTTCATCACTATCTTTATTTAAGCGAACGGGTATACATGAAATATAATATATATTTTATGATATAGTAGGCATTTAGGGACATAATAGACTTTAAGATTTGGGACTAAAAATAATCATGGAAAAATTCAAAATTAATGTAAAAAATTTTTAGTACTATTATTATTTTGTAAAATATTTATTTATTTATTTATAAATATAATGACATATTGATAACAAATAAAATTTTAGAAAATTTAGGACAATCTATATATATATTTTTAAGAAAAAATTATGAAATATTCATAGAACAAATAAAATTTAAAAAATTTAAAGGGACTAAAATGTATATATTTTAAAAATATATAACCTAAAATAAAAAAATTTAAAATTTATTGGCCAATTTAATAAATTTTTAAAAATAAATTACAAATATATAAGTATAAAAATTAATTTTGAGAAATATGACCTCAAACTCCCACCTAGTTTAATACCTGAAGATATAAACATTGTTAACAATATCTAATTATAATTTCTGATAAAATTACAGTTTAATATATTCAAATATATTATATAATTGGCTTTAAAAAAATTATAATATAAAGCTAATAAAAAAGATTATATTCATAAATATTATTACGTTGTAAACATTAAAATGTGAAATTTTTAATTATTTATAAAAGTTTTGTAAATAAAATATTATAAGTTTAAATTGGTTAACATAAAAAAGTATATATTTAGCTTATTATGTGTAACAAAATTTAATCAAACCGTAAATTGAATATATATGAAAATCAATTTAAACAGTTAATTAATATAAATGGTTGGATTGATGAAAATATCTCATAGACTGGTTAATCGAATGGTACACATCCTATGGTTGGAATCACTCATTTGCTTTTAGAATATATATATTATATTTGTAAAAAAGCTAGTACATTTTTCACCAATGACTTGGAAATTGGTGGCACAGCTTATACATTCGCCTAAGCAACATCAAATGGAAATTTAATGGGCTTGGGCTTCACGATGATACTTATTCAAATTTGAAATTTTTTGAAATTAAATATTAATATATTTAAGCAATGTTCTTGTACCCAGACGGATGAAATATTAGCATATTTAAGTAATGTTCTCGTAACTGAAGTAATGAAAGCAAAGGATCATAAAATTAAAAATTCAATCACAATTAAACTGGTTGAATTGAGATTAAATAAAAAATAATTAAATTAGTACTATATAATAACAAATATAAATTAATGTACTAATATTAATAAGTTTAATATTAATTTTTTAATTTTATTTTTTAAAATCAATTTTATTTTTATAAATAAAATAAAATTGTATATATAGTTTTTCTTAGTTCAATTTTTTTATCATTATTTTTATTCACTTTTATTTTTAAAAAATTTATATTATTTTAATATTTTAATTTATTTAATTTTATATAAATTTAGAATTATTTAAGTTAATTTAATAATTGCTTCATGAGTTTTAAATTTTGATTTACAGAGAATTCATTTTTATTTAATTTTTAGATAGTAATATGTGTTATTATTAACTTATTATTATTATATATTTTATGTATATAATTAATATAATAATAATAATAATAATAATAATAATAATAATAATTAAAAAAAAAAATGAATTTCAGACATTTTTACCAAAACGATCTATCAAAATCAAAACGACATTGTTTTAAATGTATTAAAACAACATTATTTTCATCAAAAAAATTAAAGAAAAAAAACTCAATCACTCGATTCTAAAATATGATCCGAGTCATTTAACCGACCAACTAATTTTTAATTTTTTTTATTAAATTAACCAATCTTATTCGATTTTTAAAACACTATGTATAGTATATATAAATTTATATTTGATTTGTCCTCTTCAGTAGTGAAAAAAAGTGTAAATATAATATAAGAGAGGGCTACTCCTATTGTAAAGTCTGTAATATTATTTCAATTTATTGAACCTCCAATGAAAAATAAAAAACATATAAATATATTTAAATTACTTATAATTTATTATTAATATGTTTTTTACTTTTGTCTAACTCTATAAATTTTTAATAATATTTAAAGTAAAAAAAAGGACACAAAATTACTCATTCAATAAAAGTGGAGAGAAACAATTCCAATCAAATTATGGTTTAAACATGATGGACTGTATGATACAAACATAAAATTACACGCTTTTGAGGGTAAAGAAATATTGTCATACTCACATATACCTGAAATGAAGAGAGTAATAATGAAAATACAAATAATCATACTCCATTTATAAAAACCTTCAATGCCCTAATTATTTCAATATTCATTTTTAATGGAATCCAATGGATTTTCAAATAATAACCACACTGCTTTGTTTTGTGGGGGTCTCATCATCAAATCAAATATTGAGTAAGCTTTTTATTACTTATGATAACTTGATATGATCAATGTCACAAATACAGAAAAAAAAAAAAGCCCAAAATTGCGCTTATTTTTATTTCTTTATCTAAACCAAATCCAATATTTCTCTCATCATTATCATAATAATAATTATTCTTATTATTCATAAATGAAATTAGAATAAAATGTTGAGTTTATATGGATGAAGTGAAAACAAAATTTATAAATTAATGAGATTATGATTCAAATCTACCTGGCCATATACCCTGATATTATTGTTTTGGAATTGGGTTAGTGTATTTTTATTCAGTATCTCTACTTAATGATCTATAATTTAATAATTATTATTCTTTATAATGGTTAGCTAAAATATAGCTTTTAGGTATTGCTTATATTTTAATTCAATAAAAAAAATAATTAATGAATTTGATAAAAGAGAAAAATATAAGTTTATTATTTATTTCAGTTTGATTTTAATAAATGAAAGTTTAATTTAAAATTAAAATGAGAAATATAATTTTGAAAAATCAAATGAAACCGACTTTTTATATTAATAAAACTGTGTCACATGTCACCATGTGACTTAATTACCCATATTATACGGTAGTCAATATGGATAGTCAATTCTCTCAAAAAAAAAAAAAAGAATTGTCAAGGAAAAAAAATATTTTATTTTTATTCTTTTAACATGAAATTCAATCTCCTAAAGGGTCTATAATAGATTAGCCAATATATATACATATTGTGAATAGATTATGCTAATCGTACTTCTGAAAATAAGGAACTTTATTTATTTTTAATTAGTTTTCTAGTACTTGCTTCTTAAAGTTATTATTAAAAACTTATTTAACATTGTAACCATAAAAATAACCACATATGGATAAAAATAACTTTTAAGAACTCATTCAATGCTATTGTTGAATTTATTGTCCATCACAATTAGAAAATAATTACTTATACTAAATATATCCATTTATCATGATAAAAATATATAAAATAAAAAAAATATTAATATCTTTCCATTAAAAAAATTAAAATAAAATAAAATAAAAGAGCCACATTATATAAATATAAATTCACTTTTTTTTTTCTATCCAACTCAAATTATAGATATTTTTATTTTTTAAAAGATAATTAATTTATTAATTTTTTAATATATCATTATATAATATATTTCAAATAAATATATATATAAGCTAAACAAAAAAGAAATTCAAAAAATTAGACTGATGTCATATACTAGCAATTAATTTACTCTACATTTGGTACACACCAAAAAGAAAAAAAAAAAAATCAACACAGGATGAGTAGTTCTCCTTGAGAGTAAAGGAGAAACAAAAACATATTAATTACTTCTTTTTTTCTTTAACAAAAACATTGTCAACAAACCTCAAATTAAAAGAAATAAAAAAAAAAAAATTATACTTCCTTGCAACCCAATGTACAAAATCCATCAACCTCCTCTCTTTCCTTGATTGTTGTAAAAGGGTAAATTAAAAAGCCCACCCCCCTCCCCAAGAATATAACATATATATATATATAAAAAGAGTCACCTTTTCTTCAAAAAAAAAAAAAAGAAAATATACTTGAAAATAATCTTCACGGTGATCTCCAACTTTGTAAGCCAATGTCATTGTGCCTTCTTGAAGGACCAGAAGTTGGTATTGGGAAATGCCTTGGCAAGAAATTCAAGAAATGTCCTTTGTATTGAGTCTTGGGCTTGATATGGAAAACACTGGTAGTTCTTGAAGCATGGCAATAATCAACAAAGAAAATGAGAAAAAACAAGAAGATTAATAAGAGTAGAATTAAGGATAGTCTTCTTCTACATTGAACCATCTTTCTTAAAGAAAGTTTCTTTGTAATGTTCTCTAGTGAGAGAGAGAGAAAGATTTAAAAGAGAATAGATGGTTCTACAAGTTGGAGCAAGAAAGTTGAAAATGAAAAGACTATGACAAAAGCTTTTTAATGGGTCTTATAGAGAATTAAAGAAAAGAGAGAAAAGATATAAAGAAAGAAGAAGAAGATGAAGAAACGAAAAAAAAAAAAAAAGGTTTCTCTTTTGCAAAATGGCAACAAAAGAAAAGTGGAAAGAAAGGGTAAGAGAAGAAGCAAAAGGAGGGAAAGATTAAAGCTAGCAAGGGAAGGTATTGGGCATTGGGTAATGGGCAGTGTAATGTCATATTTTCTTGTGGTTAGGTGAGGGTTTGGACCCACTTGGTATTAATGGCCGAAATAAGGAATAGCAACTGTTGTTTAGGCCCCCAAAATAGGAAAATTTGTCCACTTGGATTGGCCACCCCACCTCTTCTCTTTAGTATTTAGGGCTTAATCTTGAACTTTCTGTGAATATGTATTGAATTGATCTATCTCTCCATGTATTGTACACAACCTTACATATAAAGTTGTAATATATATAGCCTTTGCACTATAAATATATATATGCCATTAGTTTGTTGGGTTTATTAGTACGTTTTTCATTAATATTCAATTATTCAATTTGTAATCTACTTAAAATACTCTTTTAATATAAACTCTAAAATAAAATTTAGTTTTCTCAATTATAAAACGAAATTAAAAATATTTATGATTAAAAAAAGTACTCTTTTATTTTGTTTTTAACCCAATCATGAATCATAATAAATCATATCATATGAAGTAAATTTTATTTTTTTTTTCTTCTAAAAGTCCCAAATTACGCTCAAAAAGTAATTTAAAAAAAAAAAAAAAAAAAAAGTGGCGTATTTACGCTTTACAGATGTTGCCAGTTTTTTCATCATAATCAAAGGGAGGGGACAGTGTAGGCAGGAACTATGTAAACAAATCTGACTACTTTTAATCTAGCAGTAGTATTATGTACAAAATATTACCTCAATCTGTCTCCATCTTTCATACTTTTTCAATTTTTCAAAGGCACTGTTATTCTTTGATGGGTTTCTCAAAGGAATAGGTTACAACTTCTTTTAATTGTCATTTGTATTAAGATGTGAGAGTACATGGAAAAGAATAACTTCTCAAGAGATAAGGGTGCATTTTTACTGTGTTGGTAACCCTACTTCATTTATTTCTTTACTACTAGCCTAATTTTAATTCTTCCTTTTTAAAACACAAAACAACACGCCATTTTGTTGTAAATGATGCATTTGCAAAATGGCGTTGATGTACAGTAAAACACTAATTTAATATTTTATTGTTCATCATCTGTATTTTTTTTATATTTTTATTTAATTAATATGTATAAAAATATTATAATTAAAATAATAATTTTACAAATAAGCTCATATTTTTTTTTAAATTTTGTTATTTAATTTTTAATTTATATAAATAATTAATTTTAAAAATTTTATTTTATAAAAAATTCTAATTATATTTAAATTATATTTTAAATATATATTATAATTCTTACATAAATATTTAAATTAAATATAAGCAATAAAATTAATATTATCTAAATTTTTATAAAAAAAATA
>CANXYC012000109.1:0-12533 GCA_948193065.1 Aleurites moluccanus | reverse complement strand
TGACTGTTCATGAATAATATTGCATACTCATATATATATATTGACTCACTGAGTATAATCTTATACTCACCCCTTCAGTGGTTATATGTTTTCAGGACCTCAGTGAGGCAGACATCCATTGGCTACATCATCTTCAGCCTTAGATCACAAATGTATGTATTTGAGGTCACTCTTGTGTATAGAAGTTCCTTGGTATATAGTGTATAAAGGGCTTGGATTGGCTAAGAGTATAATGTCTAATATGATCAAATGATAACCATATATGATATGATAATGTTAATGATGTATATATATATGATATGAGAAATTGATATGATGTATATGTGATATGAAACATGATTGCAAATATTGAAGTGCATATTGAGTTGTGATTGACTACTGAAGGTTAAAAGGGGATGTATGTTATATTGGAAGTGTAATTTCTATGTTTTACGGATAGCTTAAGTCAAAGTTACAAAGGAAACTCTGTCAGTTTTTCTATAAGAATATTATGATGTTTGAAAAAAAAAATTATCATTTAAAATGTATCATAGGTTAAGTAATGATTGTAAAAGTTAAGTTAAAGTAAAAGCATGGGTTCTTTGAGGTACTGGTTGCCTTGGCATTACTCGTACCCTAGGACCGTCATGGTCTAAAATTAGGCCGTGATAAAAGACTCCCCAAAACCTACTAATCAAATCAGCCTCCATATTTACAATATGAGTAGCATATCTACTCAACCGAATAAACTCCTCAGCATGCTCCTCTACAGATTTGTCCCCCTGCTCAAGCTGCTCAAAACAGACCAAGTTACGGGCTTTCACCCCCTCTGTAATGAACTCGTCTATAAGACCCTGTCTAAACTCTACCCATGTAGGTGGGTGCTCACCATAAAGCTTGGGCTTCATCCTCTTCGAGAACCATGTCTATGCCTTACCCTTAAGTAACAACCCAACCAGCTCCATAGCTCTCAACTCAGAACATGGTAGTCTCCTCACTAGCTTCTCTACCTCCTCTAAGAAATCAACAGGATTAGTACCTCTATCTCCCCTGAACTCAGGTAAGTTTAGCTTCAGAAAGCTAAACATCGATACTCCTCCCTCCTCAATCACTCATCGGCCTCCCTGTACAGCTGGCTCCCTCTGAGCCCCAACTGGCTACATAGGAGCCGATGCCACTGGAACTGCCTCTGGTACTATAGGTGGAGGCACGATTGCTGGAGCAGGTGGTAGAGGTACATGTTGTTGCTCCCGCCTCATCTCATCCATCTCTCTCCATAATTCCAATAAACCCCGCATCATCTCCACTCTCCAGGGGTCATCGTCCCTCTCAGAATCCTCTGAAGTCTGTCGAAATCGAGACGGACCCTCTGATATAACAGTCTCTCTAACTAGTTACTCATTAGAGGCAACCTCTGCCTCTCTGGTATCTCTATCTCTATCACCAAACATCTCTACAATCTGTCGAGAAAAACAGAACCATACTCAAAAAATGATAGAAATGCAGAATAATGACATATAACAAACGATAACAGCAAAGGATGACAAAGGAAATCCTATGCTCTATGGTATACTTAATTCTACCCCATTTTGTACTTAGTCATTATTCCTCTATAATTCAGTCACTATTCATCTATAACTTAGGTTTCACTGTCTGTAACCTAGATTCACAGTCTATAAACCTAGAGCTCTGATACCACCTTTGTCACGACTCAGTTTCTTGGACCGCAATGGTCCTAGGGTACAGGAGATGCCAATGGCGACCAGCACCCGTAGAACCTAGTATCACATGCACAATCTATAAATCACAATATATTATCCACATTAATTAGTTACCATTCATTCTATTATTCTGTAGTTCATTCTATAAATCTGCAATTGACTGTAACAATCATATATTATACCACAATATCATCATATATTTCATATATACCATCAAATATCATATACACATGTTCATCTCCTAGCTAACCCATACATACCCTATGGAGCAGCTAGATAATGAACACCAAAAATAATAATACAGAAATATCAGAAAATATATATCAGACTGTAGCAAAAATCCTCAGAAGGTATATGACAGGATTCTGCAGCCTACTCCTCTCCTGAAATAGGTAAACAAATAAAAGGGTGAGTATAGATAATACTCAGTGAATCTATATGCATCAACAATAAACAGTAGACATCAATAAAGCAATGGCATCAAGAGAATAGATAACAGTATATAGAACCAATATCAGGGTACAATATAGCCAAGGAATACAATATAGGCTCAGTATCATAGGGAAAGACAGATAAAGGGATTGACTGTATGAAAAGAAATCATACAATCTCCAGTAATCCGAATGGACGATATAGGTCTCCAGTAACATATCTGTATCAATAAGCATAAGGATGATTAGACCCTATGGCCAGGACCATAACCCCTCATAGTTAGGGCATCAGTAATACAATGTGCATATCACTGATAGTATTTTCCCACTACCCTGTGGGATCGGTAGCTCTGTCAAGCCACATAAGGGTCAATATAACAAAGGATACCATTATGCAACAATAGCATCCATCAATCAATCAGTCCAATATCAGTCAATTCAATTATCAATAAGAACAATGGCAATGCTATAGTTAACATACAATCAATGATAAATGGTTTGGCAATTAAGAAAGACATGGAACAAAAGTTGGTTCGGTGGTGAAAAACGGTAGGTCAATTGGCATGCCAACATCGTTGGCAACAATACATTCAAATGGTAGGCATATGGAATACAAAACAATAGGTCAAAGGCAAATGAACTAGGCATTTCATCAAACACATGGTGGGCATACAATGGCAAGCCAATAGGTTAGGTTTAGGTGCAAACTTGATTTGCCCAATTCAATCAACACAAAGCTACATTGTCAACAAAGGTATAGGCATCAAAGAAACACAATTAAACAACATCAAAATAGCTCAAAATGGCATAGGAATTTAAGGTAAAAATCAAGGAAAATCAAAGGGTGAATAGTGACAAAAGGGTTCGGCCAAAATGGGGATTGCACATATGGATTCCAATTTCAATTCCAATGCAATAGACATGTTATTTGCTGCAATATAGACTCACCTAATGCTTCAAATCACTTTGAACAAGCCAATTCCCACCAAAATCTCCAAATGGCCTATATAAGGCAACCTTGTCCAAACTTCAATTCTACATCAAATAAATCATCAATTAATCACCTATTCACATCCAATTAATATATTCTAACATCAATTAACACAATCAAACACTAAATCATCAAACCCTCCTTTACAACTTCAAATTAAACTAGGCAATTTAGGGATTCCTACAAATTTGCATCAATTGATGCAATATAACACCAAACCCATCTAATTCAACCTAAATAACATTTATTTAATCAATAAAATCAAACAAAATAACTTTTTACCTCTTGGTGATGATCCACCCAAATCCTATCTCCAGTGCTCTCTAAGTTTCCTTTGCTCCTTGAAAATTAATGGTGGAAATAGAAAGAACTAGCCTTAAGCTTAATTTTTCTATGAAATTTCTTAAGAAATTTGGTGGAAGAATGAAGAAATGGATGGAAGAAATGATGGTGAAGGGTTTGGCCAAGGCAAATGGAAGAGAAGAAGATGAAGCCATTTTGCCTAAGGTGAAATAAATAGAAAAATCCTATTGGTAAATTACAACTAACTCCTCCAACTTTCATCCATCACACTTTGGTCCAAAATTTTCTGTAATTTATTCTGTCAATTTTGTCTGGAATTGGATTTCAAAGTGGGGAGTTAATAAGCTTATTTTAATTTATACTTATTTGTAAAAATAATTCTGGAGTCATTATGTAATCCCGACCGACCAATTTCCACTATCCACCTTTAACTTCCATTTATTTACAATTATGCCAATAGTTACTTTTTCAGTGTTCCTAAATGATTTTCACTTCTTTCTTTTTACCAAAATTACAAATAAATTATGGTGATCTTTTATCCCCAGATCAACTTTAGAAATTCTTCTGTTGACTGGACTACTAATTTCTCGGCAGTGTCCCCGACACCGCCACTTTCCGGAAAAGTAATAATTTTTCTTTCTAATTGTATCTCTAAAATTATTTCCCATCATTTCAAGACTAATGAACCACAAACTAAGAATTAATTCATGCATGAGAGTTTGGAATTTATAGGGTATTACAAAATTATAGAATAACTTACAAAATAACAGAATGGATGGTAACTAACTAAAATGAATAATATATTGTGGTTTATAGATTGTGCACGTGATACTAGGTTCTACGGGTGCCGGTCGCCATTGGCATCTCCCGTGCCCTAGGACCGTCGCGATCTGGAAATGGGTTGTGACAGAAGAGGTAGAAAATGAAAGGGGGGACACCTATTTATAAGCATTTGGAATCTCAAAAATAACCATCATGCCCTTCGCATCCTAAAAAAGTATGGAATTACAATATTGGATTCGTTTCAACTCAGAATGCAGCGCTGTCAATTTCATTAGAACTATATGATTTTTCTCTATTTTAAGAGCTACCATTCTCCCAAATCAGATAAGGGATGCTTCTATAGTATAGAAAACATCAAAAATAGAAAAATACTGAAAAAATAAAAAATGCTCAAAAAATAAATAAAAAATGATGGGGCAACCGTGAACATGTATTTTTGCACCCAAAACATACTCAAGATCGTGCCAAACTGATTAGTAATCGACCAAGGATAATACCACTTCCGAACCAGACAAACAGACTATGTCGGACTGATTAGCATCGACCGAGGGTCAACTGCCTCCAAACCAGACAAATTAGACTGAAATAACCCAAAAGCTCCACGTGGCATTTGGCGGTAATGCTAAAGGCCATTAGCGGTGTCACGACCCAAACCAGGGAGCCGCGATGGTCCAAGGATACGGGATCCGCCTGTGGCTACCGGTACCTCGATGAACCCCTAATGCAAATCAGCTTATACATCCAATATAGGTTACATACCATTAGATTACATCTAGGTCTATTTCTTATGCTCATAACCTTATTCATACTAAAAGTTCCTGTTACATATAGATTCATGCCAAATCTCATACATAATAGATTTTAAGTCTTACAAAATATATATGCCTAATTTTTTGCTGAAAATCCGGTAGAGTCTTCTCTACATTTTCAACATGCCAAATTTGCAATTTAACAAATTGTAATACCCTAGAAAGTTAAAAATATCATGCATGAATTAATTCTTAGTATGTGGTCCATTAGTCTTGAAATGGTGGAAAATAATTTTAGAGACAGTTAGAAAGCGAACTAGTTACTTTTTCGGAAAGCGGCAGTGTTCCCGAGAAATTAACAGTCCGGTTAACAGAAGAATTTCTGAAGTTGACCTAGGGATAAAAGATCACCATAATGCATGTGTAATTTTGGTAAAAAGAAAGAAGTGAAAATCATTTAGGAACACTGAAAAAGTAACCAATGACAAAATTATAAATAAATGAAACTTTAAGGTGAATAGTGAAAATGGATCCATTGGAGTTATAGAATGACTCTGAAACTATTTTTATAAATAAGTATAAATTAAATTAAGCTTATTGACTCCCCACTCTGATATCTAAATCCTGACAAAATTGACAGAATAAATTACAGAAGATTTAAGGACCAAAGTGTAAAAGATGAAAGTTTGAGAGTTTAGTTGTAATTTTCATTTGATTTTTTTATTTAATTTGCCTTAGCATTTTCTGCTTATCACTTTTTCTTCTCCATTTGGTGTAGCCGAACCACTTCTTGCTTTCTTCATCATCATTTCTTCATCATTTCATATACAAATCTTAAGGAAATTGATGAAAAACTAGTTAATCAATCAAGCTTTCTTCTTTTCCATCATTAGATTGCTTAAAGGAGTGAACAATAAAAAACTCAAAGAAGGATTCGGCCACTTTGGTGATTTGAGGTAAGGAATGAGTTTTGTTAAGTCTGATTGATTAATTAGGTGTTATTTAGGTTCAATTGAATGTGTTTGTAGTTAATTTGCACCAATTTATCCAAATTGATTGAAATCCCTAAATTGTGTTGGCTATTTGAAGTTGTAAGATATAATTTGATGAATTAGGATATGATTATGTTAATTGATGTTAGAATTAGTCAATTGGATGTGTTTAGGTAACTAATTGATAGATTAATTGATGTAGAATTGGAGATTGAACAAAGGTGATTTTCAAAGTAAGCTATTTTGGCTATTTGGTGGAAATTGGTGAAATTGGATTGTGCAAAAGCTATTTGGAGGCTTAGGTGAGTTTATATTGCATCAAATAACTTGTATAAATGATTGAATTATTGATTAGAACCCTTTGGCAAAAACCTTTGTTTAGCCGAACCATGTATACCCTATATTGCCTTTGGAATTACTTGGTTTTTGTTTGATTTTTCATGGCCAATTTGATCCATTTTGATGTTATTTAACCTCGTTTCTTTGATACCTATCTTATTGTTGCAATGTGGTTTGTTATTGATTTGAATGGGCAAGCCAAATTTGCACCAAAACCTAACCTATTGGCTTGCCATTGTATGCCCACCAAGTGTTCAATGAAATGCCTAGTTCATTTGCTTTTAGCCTATTGGTTTTCATGCCATAGGCCTATCAATTGTATGCCATTGTCGCCAGTGATGTTGGCATGCCAATTGACCTTCCGTTTTCTGCTATCGAACCAACTTTTGTTTTATGTCATTCTTTATTGCTAAACCCTATATCATTAATTGTACATTGTAAACGGCATTGCTATTGATTATATTGATTACTGAACTAACTGATACCGAACTGATTGTTATTGGATTGACTATTATCTGTATGCCATTGTTGCTTATGGTATCCCTCGTTATTGATCCTGATATGGTTTGGCAGAACTACCGATCCAACAGGGTAGTGGAAAAATACTGTCAGCGATGTGCACATTGTATTACTGATACCCTAGTTATGAGGGGTTATGGTCCTAGCCATAGGGACTGATCAGCCTTATGCTCATTAATACTTCTATGATATTGGAGACCTATATGGTCCATACTGACTGATTACTGGAGATTGTATGATTTCTTTTCATACAGTCCATCCTATTATCTATCTTTCCATATGTTACCGAGTCTATTTGATATTCTTTGGCTTTACTGTATCCTGACATTTGAATTGTATACTGTTATCCCATTGACTGATATCTTTGTTTATTTGATACCATTATTTATTGTGATGCATGTAAATTCACTGAGTATCATCTATATTCACCATTTATTTGTTTACCCATTTCAGAAGAGGAGTAAGTTGCAAAATCCAGTCTTTTGTCTTCAGTGGATTTCTGCTATGGACTAATTATGTATATTTTTGATACATTCTGTATATTTATTTTTTTGGTGCTCATTATCTAGCTGCTCCATGGGTATGTATTGGGTTAGTTAGGAGATGAACATTGTATATGATGCTTAATGATACATTGAGTATATGATGATGCATGATATGATAATTTGAATTGTTATAGCCAATTGCAGAATGATTACAAAATGCATGATAGGTTAATAGAATGCCTGGTAATTAATTAATATGAATAATATATTGAGGTTTATAGATGATGCATGTGATACTGGGTTCTACGGGTGCCGGTCGCCATTGGCATCTCCCTTGCCCTAGGACCATCGCGGTCCAAGAAATCGGGTCATGACAGAGGTGGTATCAGAGTACTAGGTTACAGACTGTGAATCTAGGTTACAGATGAATAGTGACTGAATTACAGAGGAATAGTGACTAGGTACATAATGGGGTAGAATTAAGTATACCATGGAGCATAGGATTTCCTTTGACATCCTTTGCTGTTATCGTCTGTTATATGTTATTATTTTGCATTTCTGTCATTTTCTGAGACTGTTATTATTTTGTTGATAAATTACAGAGATGTCTGACGACAGAGACAGAGATACTAGGGAGACAAAGATAGCCTCTAATGAGTCACCAGTAAGGAAGTTTACTATTTCAGAGGGTCCGTCTAGATCCCGATGGACTACAGAGGATGCTGAGAGGGGCGATAACCCCTAGAGAGTGGAGATGATGAAAGGTTTGATGGAGTTGAAGAGGGAGATGGCTGAAATTAGACGGGAGAGACAACAGGCACAACCACCACCTATTCCAGCAGTAGTACCTCTACCAGTAGTACCAGAGGCTGTTCATGTAGCACCGGCTCCTGTACAGCCAGTGGGGGCTCAGAGGGAGCCAGCTGTACAGGGAGGTAGGAGAGAGATTGAGGAGGGTGGAGTGTCCATGTTTAGCTTTCTGAAGCTAAACTTACCTGAGTTCAGAGGAGATAGGGATACTGATCCGGTAGACTTTTTAGAGGAGGTGGAGAAGGTAGTGAGGAGGCTACCTTGTTCAGAGTTTAGATCAGTAGAGTTGGTTGGTTTGTTGCTTAAGGATAAGGCCTGGACGTAGTTCTTGAGGCATATGGAGACTAGGCTTTATGGAGAGCACCAACCTACTTAGGCAGAGTTCAGACAAGGTTTGATTGACAAGTTCATTACTGAGGGTATTAGGACCTGTAAGCTGGTGAGATTTGAGCAGCTTGAGCAAGGGGATAGATCTGTGGAGGAGTATGCCGAGGAGTTTATACAGTTGAGTAGGTATGCTGCTCACATTATACCTACAGAGGCATATCTAAATAGTAGATTTCGGAGGGGTTTACATGCTTCACTTTATAATGCCTTATTAGCTACAGAGTTCACTTCATTGACTATAGTAATAGATAAGGCTACTCAGATGGAGGAGAAATACAAGGCAGAGAGGGCCAAGAGGGACCAAAAGAGAAAAGAGGGTCCCGAATCACAGGTTAGGAGGGGGAGAGCAGCTCCCATCCTAGGCAGGTAGAGCCAGTGCCTAGATTTGAGCAAAGATCTCCATCCAGTAGTCATAGGAGAAGATTATAGAGTAGGGGACAACCAGTGGTTCAGTCAGCGCCTGCTTACTCTCAGGATTCTTCAAGATCGATTACACAGGCACCCAACATTCTTGTTTGTGGGTTTTGTGGTAGGAGACATGGAGGGGAGTGTTGAAGATGGATAGCTGCATGTTTGAGGTATGGCCAGTAGGGCCATTATGTTAACATTTGTCCAGCGAGGGCTGATCAGCAGCCATCTGTCACAGTTTCTCAACCAGTGGTACAGGAGAGCCAGAATCTTGGTAGAGAGGCTACAGCCAGAGGTAGAGGCAGGGGAGGACAGGCTCCCAATGGTAGTCAAGCTCCAGCTGGTAGGGGTCAGGGCAGAGTATTTACGGTTAACACCCAGGATGCCCAGAGATCAGACAATGCTGTCACAGGTACTATTCTGGTTCAGAATGAGATTGCAGATGCCTTATTCGATTCGGGTGCAACTCACTCTTTTGTGTCACCACATTTTGCACCCAAATTGACTAAGGAGAGGAGGTTATTAGATGTGCCATTGATGATTGTTGCTCCTATGGGTGATGCTGTAGATGTTGATTGTTACTACCTTGATTGTATTGTTGAGATTGATGATCATATTTTCCGTGCTGATTTGATTGAGTTACCTGTGTTAGAGTTGGATATGATTTTGGGTATGGATTAGTTGATGAGGCACCGAGCATTGATAGACTATTATCGGAAGAGAGTTAGATTCCAGCCTGAGGGGCAACCGAAGTTTGAGTTTCAGGGTGAGATTCGGGAGTTCTGAGTTAACCTGATTTCTACTATCTAGGCCAGGAGGATGATTGGGAAAGGCTGTTCAGCCTATTTGGCTTATATAGTGGATGTACAGAGGTCTTTTGTTCAATTGGATCAGATACTGGTGGTTCAGGAGTTTCCTAATTTATTTCCTGAGGAGTTGTCAGGATTGCCCCCTAACAGGGAGATAAAGTTTGAGATAGAGGTGCATGCAGGCACAGACCCTATATCTATTCCACCATATAGAATGGCTCCAGCTAAGTTGAAGGAATTAAAGATATAGTTACAGGAGCTATTAGATAGAGGGTTTATCAGACCGAGTAGTTCTCCATGGGGTGCACTGGTATTATTTATGAGGAAGAAAGATGGATCATTGAGGATGTGTATAGACTACAGACAGCTAAACAAAGTCACAGTGAAGAACAAGTATTTATTGCCAGGGATAGATGATCTATTTGATCAGCTGCAGGGAGCTAGCCATTTTTCTAAGATTGATTTGAGGTCTGGTTATCATCAATTGAAGATTAAGCAGAGTGATATACCCAAGACTGCTTTCAAGACCCGGTATAGGCATTATGAGTTTCTGGTGTTGCCATTCGGGTTGACTAATGCACTGACGGCTTTTATGGATTTGATGAATAGGGTGTTCAGGTCTTATTTGGATAAGTTTTTCATCATATTCATTGCTGACATACTTATTTATTCCAGGAGTGAGGAGGAGCACAGGGAGCATTTGAGGATCATTTTACAGACACTTCGGGGGCACCAACTATATGCTAAATTATCTAAGTGTCAGTTCTGGTTAACTGAGGTGTGCTTCCTTGGGCATGTAGTGTGCAAGGATGGGATAAAGGTGGATCCTCAGAAGATTGAGGTGGTTGCAAATTGGCCACAACCTACTAGTGTTTCAGAGGTGCGCAGTTTTCTTGGTTTGGCTGGTTATTACAGGAGGTTTGTGAAGGATTTCTCCCAGATTACAGCTCCACTGACTAGACTACTGAGGAAACAGGAGTGGTATGTCTGGACGAATGAGTGTGACCATAGCTTCTAGACTCTGAAGTATTGCCTTACCAGCGCTCTAGTATTGGCATTACCAGTTGAGGGGGAGAAATTCACAGTGTATTGTGATGCTTCATGGATTGGCCTAGGGTGTGTATTGATACATATTGGTAGGGTAATTGCTTATGCTTCTCACTAGTTAAAGAAGCATGAAGCAAATTATCCAACTCATGATTTAAAGATGGCAGCTGTGATCTTTGCCTTGAAGATTTGGAGACACTATTTGTATGGGTCAAAATGTGAGATATATACTTGTGAACACTCATTTTTTACACCCTCGGACTCATGCCAACCCGAACGGCACTCCCCGGAACCAAACCCACGCTCGGACGAACTTGGAACGGCCTCAGAATGAAGTCTGGGCATAGGTGTTGCCCTCCAGGCATGGCATTGCCGCCCAGAGGGAGTGGTGGTGACAACATGGCTCTTTGCCACTGATGTCGCCCTCCTTCAGACCCCGTGCTGCCAAGGCGCCCCGGCGGCACCGCCACCCCCTTCCAGAGGCAACAGTACCTCTTACCAACGGCAGCGACGTTCTGGACTCGTTTTCTTCTGAATCCCACATTGGAAAATTATGGGATTCAAACCTATTATAAATAGAGAGCCTCCCCCCACCCTCCAAAAGAGACAAGAAGTCACAAAAGAAACAAAAGACAAGAAGAATAAGACAAGGAATCATTTAGCTTAAATTTTCACTATTTGATTTCGTCTTTTGTCCTCTCCAAGTCATATTTTCTTCTTTTTAGCTCCCTTTGAATTTAAAGAGTTGCTACTAGGGGCGTGTTGAGCCTGAAAGTTATATTTTTTTCTAAGCAAGGTCCCCCTGCCGGTTTTTTTTCTTAAGAGCTAAGAAGACATTTCGACCCATTTCCTCGGGCAGCATCCAATCCAAGGTGGAACTCCGATCCACAAGAGCACTCCATCTGCCAACATCCCTAAAAGATAGGGCAAAGGTATCGTCTCCTAACTCATCTTCTTCACTTTGGTAGAGCATCAAAATAAAGAATCAAAACATGATAAATTGGGCATAAAATCAACCCTCCTTGGTAAGAAGGAAGAACTGTGTGGGTTTTGATTCCCATTCAACGGGATACATAGGCAAGCTATATAAAAGCTTTAAATACAAAAAAGACAAAAACCATTTCTTTTGCTTTGATTATTTGCTTAACTGTGTTTGTTGAATGTATTATTTGGAGAATGTGTGATCAACTTAGGACCCATAAGGGCTAGAGTTGATATCCCCTATTTTGAGATTTTGAGGTGTAATAATTTACTTTTATCGCTTTCTTTTAATTGTTTTACTTGATTGATTACATTTCAATTGTTCATCCATTTATTTACTTGCTCATGCATCTTACATGTCATTCTTTAAATTGCTCATGAAAATCATTTTAAATCAAGGTTAAAATTAAAAGCCAAGTTTAACCAAAAACCTAGTCCTCGAATCCTCTTTGGTTTCAAAGACTAGTGCAATTTTTCCTTTGGGATGAAATTGGAGTCAAAATGGGTTTTAACCTTAAATTTTCCCAACAAAAATAACTTAAGGTGGCGACTTTAAAATCAAAATCATTTTCAAATAAAAGGCGCTAAGGTCGTTTCTTCCGTGAGAAATTGCCCCAAATGAGCATTCTGATCCCACATTCATTTAAAGCGGACCTGTCACAGCCCAACTTAGGAGCTATGACGGTCCTAGGGTACGGGTGATGCTATTGCTACCAATACCATGAAGAACCCATTAAATAAACTATATGGCATGCATACACAAATAAGCTTAATATAGCTTAAGCAAAACAATTAAAAA
>CANXYC011999651.1:0-28335 GCA_948193065.1 Aleurites moluccanus | reverse complement strand
AGCTAGCCAATCCAGAAATTCCTCAGGTGCAAGGTTGCCATGAAACTCAGGGATTTCAGTTCGCATCCCAGCCTCCCAACGCCGCCTATCATCGTCTTCCTCAACAGGTCTACGTCGCCTGCGAGGTGCCTCTTCAACGTACTCCTCTTCTGTACTCAAATCGTCCTCATTACTATCTGGATCACCACGACGAATCTGTTGACGATTTTGTCGCTCTTGATTGGCCCTATAATGGGTCTGCATCAAGGCATCCATTCTCTCGGTAATCTGCCCTAACATCTATTCAAATCGTTCCTCCATTCGCGCCACCTTTTGTTCTAGGTCACGCTCGTTCCCCTCATCAGGACGTTGTTGTTGCTGTTGCCTTCGTGGAGGCATGACAATTAATTTTTTTTTTCAAAGCGCAAGTTTTGATACCAACTGACGCAGCGGAATATCAATGGAAAAAGAAAATAGTATTACAATCCGTTGATTCGCGCACGAATACCGGAAAAGTAATTTTCTTTAACCTGTTGATTTTAGAAATATCAGGAAATAGGCATCAACTTCGTGTTTTCTAGGAAAACCAAAACTGGAAGAAAATAGGTTTTCTTATTATTCGGCAAAAACTGTCTCTTACAAACAAAACATGCCTATTTATAGGCTAAAAGCAAAATAAAACCCTAATGGGCTTAATAGGCTTCGGCCTAAAATAACAAAAATAAAACAGATTACAAAAACAAAAGAAACAAATGCGCATAAAACTTCAGATGCCCCGTTCGGGTTTTAAACGGATGATTTTGGGGTCAAAACTGGGTCATGTTGAATTTCTCAGCATTGTTGTAGATCTTTGAATGAGCTTCGAAACAAGTACTCATGGGCCTCGTGACTCATCCCGTGCTGCAAGTTATGGCATTTTAAAGGTGACCTGCGCGGAAAGCCCTATCTTGCTTTTTCAAAAACTGTAAAACCCGCTACTCTATTTGCTAGCCTGCATCAATAATTAATTTCACTATAACCATAATCATATATCATTGAAAAACTATCAATAATATTTCAATTAATTAATATAAATAATTCATCTAATTGTATAACAGTCTCAATAACTCAACTATGCATTACTTAAATCTATTAATCACACAAAATAATTTTGTAATTACTCTTAATAAATTAACATAAATTTTTGAGTTGTCTAAAACTCACTTATTTTATATTTAGTTAAATTTTATTAAAAAATTCATTTCATTTATAAATAAATTTCAAATAAAATTTATTTATAAATGAATTCTCATGTTTAATATATTAAATAATAAATATATAATTCATTTTAAATTAAATGAATATTATGTTTGATATAATTTTAGAATTCATTTTAATATTTTACTTAGTAAAAAATTATCTCTATAAGTACATTATTTATTAACTTATTTTCTTTTTAAAATTTTTATATTATATTAATAAAAATATAATTATTTAAAACTTAATTTAATATTTATCAATAATACTTTTTTGTATACACTATTTTTTTTAATAATAAAATATAATATTAGCCATAAATAATTAAATTTATTAAAAATTTTGTATTTATGAAAAAATTTGAAGAAAAAGTAATTTAGAATATAAAGTAAAAAAATATAATAAAAATTAAAAAGCTATAAGATATAAATCAAAATATATAAAAAAATAAAATATGAAGGAGACCAAGATAAAAAATTTTGCAGAAATATTTTAAAAAATATGGAATCAAATAAAAATCTCACCTTATAAGTATGACCCATCCCTAATAAAAAAATTGATAAAATAAAAATAAAAATAAAAAAATAAAAAAAATAAAATGACACCAAGAAATAAAAGTATCAAATTCATAACCGATTAAAGAGTAAAATATTAAAATTAATAAGAATATTTTAATTTTTTTAAAATTTATTAATTTAAAATTATGAAATTTATTTAAATTTTAGAAATTTAATTATTTAAAATTTAAAATAAATATAAAATTATGAATTTAGAAATGAATTCTTTTCTAATAATTGCGAAATGAGTATCTAAAGAAAGTTGGGAACGCAACGAATCCGGACTGAAATCGTTGGAAACGGACACCAAAATACGCCGAAAATGATGTTGGAACAAAATTAAATTGTCAAAGCTAAGTGACCGCAGACACTTCTCAAAAATAATAATATGATGTAAACACTCTGAGAGATAAATAATGAAATAAACATACCCTTTAAACTTTAATAAGTGAATAAGAGTTCTGTGATTTTTCAAGATCGAAATAAAACAAATTTCAATGAAGATAAAAATAGTATCTCTTCTTAAGCGTCAAATTGTGTAATGGAATATCGTTTGTCATTGTTAATATTTGTTGTTAAATTATATACTTAAATGATAAAAATAATAATAAATGTGACTATTATTATTATATTTCGATATTTGATTTCTGTTTTTTATTTTAATGCAATTTGCCTTGATAGAAGGCGAATATATGAAGAATAATTGAGCCCATTTAGGAATAATCGAGCCCATTAAGGAAAATTCCAACTAATAATACATGTTTGGAAAATCAACCAAAAAAATAGCAAAATCATCCAGTAGCATTCTCCGACGGATAAGGAGATATTCCAGGCTGGAATTTTAGAATCATACGCAATGATTTCTTTCACATTTTTTATATATATCCTCTTAAGGAGAAAGGTTTTAGAAGGGCAGTAGGTGGGGAGAGAGATTTCTAAATCGAGTTTTCCTTCAAATCCTCTCTCTTTTGAACCTTTTTTCAGTCGGTACGTTTCTGAAGGTAATCTTTTTAATCACGGTTGATTCTATAACTTTTCAATCAAATAACTTTCTCGATGACAATTATTAAACTTCCCAATCATAAGCTTTTTTTACATTTGTGATCTTTGGTTTGTTTGATTTTCTGTATCTTTATCTTTTGAGTTCTGGGCTCAAGTCTGAATGGGAAAAAGAAACTTGCTATAAGCTCTTTGACCGTTTCGTTGTTTGTATATATTATTGCTCTTTGATTGCATATAGTCTTATATAATACAATATATATTTCCTTTTTTTCTAATTTATTTTCCCTTGAATCAAGCAATGGCTGTTACTGTTCGGCAAATGTCACTGATTGTTGGGATTATGGGGGCACTGTCCTTCATCTTTGGGATACTCGCCGAAAATAAGAAGGTATTAACGTGTTTTGCTTTGATTTCCTACTCATAATTGGAATAGTACTGATCTATTTATATCTAATTCAATTAATTATCTGTTTTTTGTTTATATCTCTAAAGTCTTAAGGGATTTGATTTCCTTTATATTCAATCGTCTTTTCAAAACGTGTTTGGTCAATGGATTTTTATTTTAATACTAATATTATCTTTTTATTTATAATTTTCTTTTGGGGTTCTGTAGCCTGCAGCTGGAACTCCCATCATTGGTAAAGGCGTTGTTTTTTGTAAGTATCCATCAGATCCTACTGTGGTTTTTGGATCTCTCTCTTTTGCGTTTCTCCTCTTATCCACAGTGGCTGGGAGTGCATCTCTGTTTTATCCATACAAAGGAAAATCTGTTCCTCAGTCTGCATTGTTTCGAAGTACCAGTTTCCTTGTATTCTTCAACATTGCAGTGTGAGCATACTTTTCTCATTTTGATTATTATATTATTAATTTACAGATTGTTTTGCATTATTCTTGTTTACTTTCATGGTTATCACTTTGGAGACTTCTCAGCTCCTATCACTGTGTAGCCAAATGGTGGCCACATAGCACATCCCATCCTCTCCTCTAGATTGAGCGGAATCGGGTTATTTGTTGTGGTATATAAATGCCTGATTTGTTGTTGCAGGAATCAATTAAATTTGATTTGCCTTTTTACTTCTAATGAACTTGCATGTTTGATTCCTCTCCTTTCTGTATTCATCAGGCAAATAGAGCCGAGTGCATCATCCTGTTTTCACTGTCCTTACTATTTACCTTTTCTCTCCATGAATCCGAGCAAATAAAGCCAAGTGCATCATCCCTGTCCTTTAGTGTTCGTCGGCTCTATACATACCTATCCTTTTTATTTGTCGGCCACTAAGACATGTTTGTACTGATCACAGGTTTACAGCGGGATTGGCAGCTGCGCTGCTATTGTGGCCAACAATCACAGAGCAGCTTCACTTGATTCACAAAGTTCATCACAATCTTGAGACGGATTGCCCCACTGCTAAGACTGGTCTTCTAGGAGGCGGTGCTTTTGTTTCTCTTGATTCATCCCTCTTTTGGTTAGTTTCCCTTATGCTAGCTGATAACGCCCGGGAGGACTACTTTGATGAGGTGGAGGGTGAACATGGACAGGTTATTACAGATGATTATGATGTTCCTGCAGATCTCAAGGGCATTATATAAGCGCACATTGTGTTTGGTTTTTATGTCTTTTGATCTGATTTAGAATTGTCTTTGATTTTGGTTTTAGACATTTTCCTGTCACATAAATAATTATATTACAGAATATGGAATTTCTGTGTAAATATTGCTTGTGAATTGGGATCACATGGTTTTATTTGGCTTTTTAACTTATTTCGCCGGTCTTTACAAGAGCTGACTGATAGTTTGTTGACATTCAATAGCAAGTAAATTTCTTTAAATTATAAAAATAGCCCAAGATATTATTATTGTATTAATAATTTCACATGCTCGCCTTTTCCAATTAGAGAATTGAGTGCTGTGACCTGTGTGCTCCAAATAAACAAACTCAAAATCCATGAAAATAAAATTGGGTGCGTAAAAAGTTGGGTTGTAATTATAAAATATTACTATGAGATATTTTTATATTCATTCATATATATAGTTTGCAAACTAATAATTATGATATTTTAATTATTTTCGAAATTTATTTAGGACTCAATATTTTAAAAATTTATTATAAATTTAATTTTTTATATTTAAAATTACTTTACAACTATGACCAAATTACTTCTCCATTTTTTAATTTATACTTACACTGTGTTTACTTTAATTCTATCAATTGATTTCTTACATTTTAAATTACTTTACAACTATGAGCAAATTACTCATTCATTTATTAATTTACACTTATACGATTTAATTCTACGAAGAAATTCATTTTATAATTCATTTCAAATTATTTCAAATGAAATGAATATTGTGTTTAATATAATTTTAAAATTTATTTTAATATTTTATTCATAAAAATATCTATATAAATGTATTATTTATTTACCTTTTTTTTTTTAAATTTCATATTATATCAATAAAAATATAATTATTTAAAAATTAATTTAATATTTATCAATAATAACATTTTATATATACTATTTTTTTAAAAATAAAATATAATTTTGGCCATAAATTTGTGAAAAAATTAAAAAAAAAATAATTTTCTTTATATATTTTTTTATTAAATCAATGAAATTATTATTATAATAGTGGATGTAGGGACTAATACATTATATTTATCCTCATAATAGTAATATAAAAAAATTAATAATAATTATTTTCTGTTATTAAAAAAATTGAAAATCTGTAGAAACAATATTCTTACATAAAAATAAAAACAATATTATTTTTTAATATATAGTGAACATTAAAAAAATATATATATATATTTTAATATTTAGAATATCAAATATATCTTTCAAACTTGGTAGATAAAAATAAAAATAAATTACTTGAACTTGTACATGGACTAATTATACCCAAATTGAAGGTGGCAAAGATTTATTTCGATATAGAATCTGTTTGAAATAAAAGATATTTATAAAGATAATAAGAGTATTTTAATATTTTAAAATTTAATAGTTTAAAATTATAAAATTCATTTAGAATTACTAACTATTTTAATATAATTTAATTTAATTATTTATAATTCTATATATTTAATTATTTAAAATTTAAAATAAATACAAAACTAACAAGATGTCATTGTGGGTAGGACAAATCTGAGTCATCACAGGTAAATTCTCTCCTCATTTAACTTATTATTATAAATTTAATAAAATTATTATTAGCTGTTATTATTTAAGTAAATATTAATATTTATCTTTTAATTAAATATTATTTTTAATAGAATAATTTTGAAATTGGAGTTTTTATAATTAAAAATCTGTATCATTTTTTTTTCAAGCACTCAATTACTAACTAGGCGGTGGGTCGTCCTCTAGGCAAATTTATTTTTCTTTTATATTATTTAATATAAAAAATAATTTATAATTAAGTATTTATTAAAATAATTATTTATTTTTAATTTTATTTAAATAAGTAAATTAAATTAAATTTTATTATTTATTGAAATAAATTATTGGTATTATTTATTTTATTTTTATATAAAATTATTTGTGTGTATATACATTTTATCTTTATTTGTATGTATACGTTGCATTATATATTTTTTATATCTATTATAACTATATAACTAAATATATAATCATTAATATGTTTATAAACTAATATATTAATTATTTTTGTTAAACATATATTATTATTATTATTATTATTATTATTATTATTTGATCTATTAAATTCATTATTTATTACTCTTTAATTCTAATTGAAAATCATTTTATCAAATCTTAAATTAGGTGAAGTACTATTTAGCATTCAATTCATTTGAAATTTGTGCATTTCTTATCTTTGCTTTATGCATAATGACATATCATATATATGTATATATATAAATATATATAGAAGAGTGGAAGAAGTAATGGGTTGGGTCCTGTAAATTCTTCAAAGTTAAACCCAGATCTGGATTGGTTCTTTTGAGTTAATGGGTTGGGCCGGCCTTTGTATTCGTCAAAGTTGGGTTAAAAGTCAAAGGAGTTGTTGTAGACTTGTAGTTACTACTTTACTAGAGCAAAACCCTGCTTATCTCAGGAGCATAAAAACCCTAGAAAAACCCTGTGTTATTATTCTTTTCTCCGTTGCAATATTTTTATTATTATTATTTTTTTTTAGAAAACATAACCTATCTTATTATTATAAATATAGTACTGGAAATAGTTGCAGAGGCCATACGGGCACTGCAAGAAAAACAAAGTGAGGAGTGAGTGAGGAAAATGCCTCTAGGGGATAAGTTAGGATGGGAAAAGAGCGAATCTCGATACTGTGGAGTGGAGACAGAATTCAACAATGACATGCCTCAGCTTCTCTCTTTCAATCTCTCCACTGGCGGTTTCGATTTCGTCCTTGCTGAACTGGTTCGTCTTCCATTCAAGTTATTTTTTAATCACTCTGCTTATCATAAAATTTACACACTCTAATAGTGGCCAATTAGACAGTTCCCCGCTCTGGATATTAGTTGTATTTATTTTTCAACGAGTCCCTCGTTCTTTTTCTAGAACTCCCTTGAGCCACGGATATATACGTTTTAGATTCCTTATGTCACCAATTATCTATTTTAATTAGTAAAATTCTCAAGATTAAGTTGCAAATTAGTATTTCCCTGTTACCACTTACTTTAATCTCCGTTGGTTCTTGGGAATTCGTTTGCGACTCTTATGATTTTTCTAATTCAATTATTGTGGCTAATAATTAGCCAGCTTATAGTATGGTCATCTACATCAATGCTTTGGTGGTTTTTTGTGTCTTTGTTGATATGCATCCAACCACATTTTTTTTATGAGTTTCTGTTTTTTTAAATCATTTCCTCAGGGTTGTTTTCAATATGCACTAGTATTAGAGGTGGTAGTTGTTGTTTTCAGCAGCCTTACATCCCTTGGATAGATTTTAAAGCATATTGAAAGAGTACATGGTTTCCACTGCCATTATATCTTGACTAGTAAAATATTCTTATATAAAAGCTGTATATGCATGAAACAGATGGATCCTGCCTATAGGCCGAGCTTGATGGAAAAAGATGGTGATGTTTCGTGTGTTTTGCCTTTTTCTGGGTCAGACTTGGTTTTGAGCCCATCCCAGTGGAGTAGTCATGTTGTGGGTATGAACTCTTTTGAATAACATCTGTAACTTAAGCATGCCATTAAATATGTTTTTAATCTGGCTCAGAAGTCTCATTCTTCTCTCTTGCATCTTGATTATATGTTGCAACAATTCTTCTAATGATCTTAATGCTGGCAAGTTTGCTTACATTTGCCTCTACTTAGTTCTGTACTAGTGGTTAATTCATGTGGTATCACTGTATAATTTTGTGCTTTTTATGAAGATAGATTTGAAAGAATTGAGTTCTACTGTCCTTATTGCTAGATGCATTGTTAGATGTCTTGTGCCGTTTAAGTTTATGTGTGAAGTTCTATTTATGCTATGACTTTTTTTTTCTGGACCTCACTTTGGTTTGGTCAACAACGTTCTTTACATTTTCAAGACTTGAACTCAAAACCTCTGGTTAAGTGACTCAAGTCCCTTCTACCTTGTTGGTTATTTATACTATGACTTTGAGTTTTGATATTTCACTTTTCCTTTCCTATATGGACTTTTTGAGAGGTTATAGAAAATTCCTAAGTTTCCTTAGATACGTTCAATTGCATTGGGCAACATGTTATGATATTGTTAACTCATTGCCAATTAGGATGCACAAACACTCCTCCCATAAAAGGATGTGCAATATTAAACACTTATTTAACATAATTAACACATGCAATTGCTCGTCACTTGTCCAACACCTATATGACACATCAAATTGTATTAGAAAAAAAAAGAAAAATTATCTGACATATGTATCCGTTGCATTTTTTAAATGTATGAAGCACTCTTTACTAGGGATGATAATGGCTGGCCCAATTGTATATGTTATATATATTTTTAATTTTTGAATGTTATATATTTATTTATTTAATTATGTATTTTATAATTTTTAATTTATAGGTTATTTTTTATTTGAGAGATAAAGTTTATTGTATGGATATGCAGAAAAAAATATTGTGAGTGGCTTTAATGCTTACAAATATATAAATAAATATATATATATATATGGGAAAATAATACTAAAAAATTTCTTTGAAAGAGAAAAAAGAAAAATAAATAAATAGCATAAAAAATAAAAATAAAAATGGATATACCTGTCCCTCCCCGTTATGACCTGAAGCGAGGTTGGTATTAAAATTACAGGTCGGATTTGGGTTATTAAAATTACAGGTCGGATTTGGGTTTTGCAAAATCTGTCCCTAATTCAACCTGTAGCCATTCCTACACTTTACACACTTGATTTTTTTTTTTTTTATTTTTTTATGGTAAATAACTTTTAATTTATATTAATAAAATAAAAAATATCATTCAAATTAAAGAAATTGTATTTATTGAATAGATAAGTAGAATGTAATTAAACCATTGATAAACAATACGACAATGAGATAAATTTTATTGATGCTTAGTAAGGATTTTTTTATTGATTTTATTATAAATGCATATGTTTTCAATAATGAATGGAATTTTATGTATGTATGCCGTGTCATGTCTTGATTTTTTAAGAATTGTGGTGTCCTGAATCCATATCTTATCGTATCCATGTCACTGTATCTGTGCATCATAGATTGCCATTCTTTACCTTATTCCAATTCGTCCATATAAAGACGAGGGAAGCTCTTCTTATTTGGATTGCTGATGTTTCAGATAGAGTTCTCCCTACTTATGGTCTCCTTACAGCTTTAAAAGAACATAATTGTTCTCGGAATTTAATCAGGAAAAATGTAAAGTATTTTGGCAGTCGATTTCTTCAACAACGCAAAGATTTTGTTTTTTATTTATTACTACCAAAAAAAAAAAAGAAAAAAATACTGTCAGAATTAGTTCTTTGGTATGTAAATCAATTGTAAGTTGTAATTTAGATCTCTCAGCTATTTTAATCTGGTAGTTTTGATCTCTTGTTTGTTTATTTGAAATTACTATGGCTAATGTAATGTGTCTTAATGGTCTGCAATAGAATGAACTGTTACTGATGGATTGCTGGGAGTGATCATGTAAATTACGTGCTGACTGCTGTAGGGATCTTATTATTGTTTTAATGAGTTGTTATTCTATTTGTTATCCTTCCTGCCTTTTCAAATCCTTATGATATATATGGGTTGAATTGGTTGGCAAAATGGCATAAAATAAACCATCGTTGTTTCATTCTTAATGCTTGAAACCTTATTGTTTTGTCTGTTGTTTAATTAGGTTAAATGTGCTTACTAATGGGCAACCTTTTAGGCATTTTTCTCCCTTGGCAATTTCTCTCTTATTGCATTTTGGACTTCTTTTTTCGCAGGAAAAGTTAGTTCATGGATTGACTTGGATTCAGAAGATGAAACTCTTCGGATGGATTCTGAAATTACTCTGAAGCAAGAAATATCCTGGGCTAATCATCTTTCCTTACAGGTTTAATCATTGGAATGATTTTACAGTTGACTTTGGATTGTGAAACCTAAAGTTGCTCATTTAGTGAAAGAACCTGCTTCTTTAATTTTGCAAGTCTACTAGAAGTGGTAAAGTGATAATGTGTTTGAATAAGGTTAATAGGTTCATAAGCAATGGGATTTTCTTGGTAGAAAAATAGCAAACAAAATAATATCCCTTTCTTTATTCTTTATATTGGCATCGATGAAAAAACAAATGTTTTTCTGGTCCATAGAGTATGTCTTTACAAATAGCCATATCCTGGATGTTCTGTACAATAAACTTGCCTAAATTGTTTTTTTTACGCTTTCCAATTCACTCCTCTGAAAATATCTATTTTCATCACTCCTTTTCTGGTCCATAGAGTATGTCTGTACAAATAGCCATATCCTGGATGTTCTGTAGAATACACTTGCCTACATTGTTTTTTCACACTTTCCAATTCACTCCTCTGAAAATATCCATTTTCATCACTCCTTATTGGCATAATCTATCTTTATGGCCCCTAGATTTTGATATTCTCTCATGTCCTTGGATGTGGTTTTTGCAAGAAAGCCCTTTAAAGAGTCTATGTTGTTAAATATATGAGTATCTGTTGCAGGCATGTCTTCTTCCTTGTCCTAAAGGTACATCCTGTGCTAATTATGCTAGGTGCGTGAATCAGATTTTACAGGGATTGAACAGTATGCAGGTGCTTTTCTTAAGCCCAATATTTATTCTATTTTGTTTTTGTTTTAAGTATCAATCTTCCTCATTATCGTACCTATTCTGATTGCTTCCTTATTAAAGTTGTGGCTTAGGATTCCACTATCGAAGACTGAAGAGGATTCAATGGATATGAACTCGAGTAATTTGGTGAGAATTACCGATTTTGTACAAATCTTTTAGTAGAGGGATGTTTACTGTAAGCCAATATGGTAGGAAGCAAATGTGTTGAAAGTTTTGACTTCCCTTCCTTTTTCTGTGAAATGGATATGATTTCAGCCATATATTGCAAGTGAAAAAAAATTCTTTTAACATGGACCGCTTTTTTGTTGTGGAATGGCCAAGGTTAGGCCTTATAGTCTTCAAAGCATGCTAAATTGGCTTTTTTTTTTTGGAGATGGTGCTAAATTGACTTTGTTGAGTTATTTTTTATTGCATACATAGTCTGCGTGGATTAGTATTGATGAGAAATATGAATTTAATCCTTTTTTTTTTTCTGGTTGTTTAAATGCAGACTGATTATTGGGAACTATGGAATTCATTTCGTCTGCTGTGTGAACATCATAGTCAGTTAGCCATTGCACTTGATGTTTTGTATGGAGAATGGAGAACTCTGATCTATAATATTTTTTTGTTCTTTGATTAGATAGTATCTGCTATTCTTTAAGTTTTGATTAGATATGCTTGTTCTTTAGGAGTTCCCTACCGTCAGCGAACTCACTAGGCCGTTGGTTTGGAGAATCTGTTAGAGCAGCAATAATACGTACTGATGTGAGTATATTGTGCGTTTTCAGTGGTATATTGTTTAGGAAATAATCAATTGTTTCGCTTCCTTGGTTACTTGGTTTTGAATGAAGCCATTATTGATTTACCAGTCTTTCCTAACCAATGCTCGGGGTTATCCTTGTCTCTCAAAGCGCTACCAAAAGCTTATTACTGGGTTCTTTAACCATTCCATACAGGTATGCAAATACCCATCTTTATTGATCATTTCTCATGTTAATTATTCGCTATTTTTTGGTGTCCCTTCCACAATTGAGTAGTTGTGCATCTTGGAGGAGGGCTCAGGTTTTGGCTGGTGATATTCCTGCTCAATATTCTATCTATCTGTTGAATTTCAAGATCGAATTGCTAGGATCTTGCTAAAATTGACTGAAGATAGTTTTCCTAAAAAATAAAAGGCATTTTCACATATCGGAAACTTAAGTGTGCCACACTTGTTGTACAGGAGCAACTTTTCTGTAGAAACTTCCTGAGGCATCATCCTCAATATTTTTGGATATTGGCTTTGATTTTGTATCACATTTTGTTACTAGTAGTAGTTTCAGATCTAATTGTTAATTGCTGTGATGAAAATTGACTAATCTAGGTGTTTGCAAATGCCTTTCTAGATTGTTATCTCTGGAAAATCTGTACACAACATTCCAAGGGCAAGCTCAGATTTAGCTGTGAATCATCTTGATATTGAAGTTGAGAGTACGTTCCTTTTAGTTTTGCTGTTAATTTTCTAAGCTGTATGCCTAAGTTCAATTGTGATTCAGTTTAATTCAGTTTAATTGTTGTGTGTGTACTGCATGCATGTTATGCATCTCATTTTAATTGGTTAGTACATTATTGTGTTTGTAGGTGTGCAGAGGCATCCCTTGAGATCATATTTGGACTATGTCAGTTACATTTTCCAAAGAATGGAACCTCTTCCTGAGCAAGAACGTTTTGAGGTAGCTCTCTTCTTAAATCTGCACACTTGATATAAAGCACTGTTATTTTTTTTCCCTAAGAAATGAAATCCTTTTTCCTTTTCATATTACCTCTTCTTGAATCCTTTAGTCTTTTGTGGCAGCTTGGATACAGGGATTTTCTACAGTCACCCTTGCAAGTAAGTTATCTGTGGCTTGAAATTGTCTAATGTGATTTAGGATGTAATCGCATCGAGCCAAGTCCGTATAGGGATTTTTGCCAATTTATTATTAGTGTAAAAAATAATAATATTTACCATTATAAGTTATTTAGCAATATTACCCATATGGCGGTGTTTTTTGCCATGTATGTAGTCAGCCCACTCAAGTCGATACTTTGTGTATCAACTTGTTTGGTGCTCGCACCAAATAATTCAAGTACCGTAAAAATTGAAAAAAAAAAAATTTAAAATTAATACTATTAGTGTCAATTGGAGGTAGGGTTGTTAAGCCTACACTACAAGTATCAACTAGAGTTCACAAGCCTACACTAATAGTGTAGATTGAACGAGTGATCAGACAAACAAAAAAACAGACTACTTGGATAGGTTCTTAAAAATATTAATTAATAAAAATCTAGACAAATTTGTTTATTAATCTCAAATTAATACTTGGATGAGCTCAAATTAATAAATTAGGATTTAAATATTATGTATAATATAAAATATATCTAAAATTATATTAAATATAGATACTCAATTATGCTTGCAAGCCATTCAAGTTGAGTATTGAATACTTGAAGTTGGCTTGACTCACTATTCAAACTAATCTTTCGGTTTTGACTTAATTAAAACTGCATTGAATTCAAACATTTTGTGAACCAAACTCGAGCAGCTCAACTCTTTTACGCCCCTAATATGATTTCTTAGTTAAGATTTTAAGTCGACATAAATGTTTATTGAAAATTTTTTTTGCTATTTTTTGTCATTTTTGGTAAGATCTCATAATGTCAATGACCAACTATTCATTGGGTGTTTCTGATGTTCTCATGCAGCCTCTCATGGATAATCTAGAGGCTCAAACATATGAGACGTTTGAGAAAGACTCGATGAAATACATCCAGGTGTGACTCTTGGTAGATCATATTATATTAGAATAGAATATTGAATGTTGAATAACGCATGTCTATGCCTTTTTTTTTCAGTAACCATGCATTTATTGATGTAAAGAAATGTGTGCTTAACTAACCACTTTAAACGGTCTTGGTAAAAGCTTGCATACTTTTGTTTGTCAAGTTAAATGAACAGAGTTCAAAGACAAATCTCTTGCTTAAAAGATGAATGATCATGTGAGCTTGAATTAATTACATTATCAATGGATGTTTGTACATGGTTTATATTTATCTGTTACTTCTTTTTTTATTCATTTTTTTAATTAAAAGTTCTTTCAAAGTAAATTAGCAATAAATTTTCATCCGGTAAAACTTGTAGTCAGAGATTTATGATGGTTGGTTTTGGTGCAAAGAATGGTTCATTGAAGTGAAATATATTAGTGAATATAATTATGAAATTGACCATGAAAAGAATTGAGATGGCATATCTGCCATAAAAAAAAGGAGACGGAAGTCTCTAGCCTTCAATCTAATTGTCCCTTTCCCCCTTTTTGTGCTCATGGTATTATGTGTGTTGTGTGCCCAGGAGTGGAATCAGAACTAAGGTTTGGGGGGCCAAACAAGAACTTAAAGATTGGGAGGCAAAACTGAAAAGCAATAAAACATAACATATCAAATTGTAATCTCACATATACATGTATGTTTATGCTCACTTAGACATAAGTATATTGCCAGATCAATTATCTTTAAAAAAAAAGAAAGCAACACCATTAATTGGATGACAGTAGCCCATTTAATAGATTCTTGGAGGGGCAGAAGAGGTAATTTAGAACAAGTGAAACAAAAATTGCAGTATATAGTGCGAATTTGGACCTGCAAAACTGTTTATTTTAGCTAAAACAACAACTTCATGTATGGCCTTTTGTTTTGGGGGGACTCACTCTATTGTTAGTGGGGGCTCATATGCTATATATATACAAATATATGCAACTAATTTTGGGCTTGGGGGGGCAGGGGCCCCTGCAAGTCTGCAGGTGGTTCTGCCCCTCTGTGTGCCTACAATACCTTAAAACGTAGTTTAAATTGAAATTTTTTCTATAAAAGAACTAAGCTTTAGTGATAGAGTATGGATAAGTTTATTGAGCTAAATCCAATTGAAGCAAAAAATGAACTGAGCTCTTGGAAGCTTCTTTCAGATGAGCTGATATTGAGCTTGACTTCTTGGTTTTTGAACCAAGCCTGAACATATGCAAACTCAACGTTTTTTGGTTTGGTTAAGCTCCTATGCTCAATTATTATTATTATTTTTTTTCTAATCATGGTTGCTTCTTTACCATATGAACTAAATGGTGTTTTGTGTATAACATTAGTTGTGGACAAATGCTCTCAAACTGGTGAAGGAAAATGTTTTAACATAATATTGACATGCAAAATTAATCAATTGTTGCAAGTTTATATACTCTCGATATATGTTACTTCCCCTTTTCCTGTTTATATCTCTCTTTTTTTTTGTCTTTCTTCTCCCTCTCTCTTCTTTTGGGGTTGGCGGCAGTAGGGTTTTGTTTTCTGAATATTTATCACATGCTTTTCTTTTTTCTAGTACCAAAGAGCAATCAGTAAAGCTTTGCAGGAGAGGGTCCCTGATGAAGCAAGTGTGACCACTGTAAGCTACCAACTTATTTCCTTTCAGATTCTTTTAGTTTCCATTCTGCTTGTATCAGATCCTGTTCTTATTGTCGCACCAAGTGTTGCATAAACACGATGTGCTCAAAATGTGATGTTCATGGTGCTTTTGCACTTAATTTTGCCAAGGTACTGATGGTTGTAGGAGCTGGACGTGGACCTCTTGTGAGGGCATCGTTGCAGGTTCCTCCTATGCCTTCTGCATTTTACAATTTGGATTTTTTTTATGCCATGTTTTCTGCCTCATTTTAATAATCTATAGGCAGCTGAAGAAACTGGACGCAAGTTAAAAGTGTATGCAGTGGAGAAAAATCCAAATGCAGTCGTTACACTTCATGTGAGTATCGCATTTTAGATTTGAGAGTAACGAGCTAATGTTTTTGAATGTATGAATCATTCTTGTATTGATTTATAGTAAGTGGTGGAAAACCAAATTTGAAATGCTTTTCATGCATCTAAGAAAGAAATGAACAGTGGATCCAACCTATATTATTGTTGGTCTAGTCCATGTTAGTTCATATGTATAGCCAGGTGTATAAACTGTAGTTGTGCTTTCCATTCAAGTTTCTTTCTTTGTTAAACTTTCATGAATCCCACTAGTACAATGGTCTTTGTTGCAACAGAGTTTGGTTAAGCTGGAAGGGTGGGAAGACATTGTCACCATAATTTCTTGTGATATGCGGCACTGGCATGCACCAGAGAAAGCTGATATCTTGGTATCTTAATTATTTTGTGTTTAATTAATTTGATGTATTTCTGAATGCTAGTGACTACCTGCTCATTTGTTTGCATTTAATTGTGGGTCTATAGGTTAGTGAATTGCTTGGTTCATTTGGTGACAATGAGTTGTCACCTGAGTGTCTTGATGGCGCCCAAAGGTTTTTGAAGCAGGATGGAATCTCGATACCATCATCGTATGTATATTCTTCTCTATTGTGGCACTAATTTAAATTCAGCCTTCTATCTTGTTGTTGATTATTATGGTGACCTATGTGTCAACGCTTCCTGAGCATAGGCCAACATATCTAGAGAGGTTAGTTTCTACCATTTGATAACTTGTGTCTAGGATTTTTGTGTCACCAGATGCTTTTATGACAGACTATAATATTTTTTCAAATCACACTCAAAAGGCATATGATTTTCTTCCATCTTCTGGCAGCGCATGTTGTGTCTTTTTATTAGACTCAAGTCATTTTTCTTCTATGGCCTCTTTTGGTCCTTTTGCACTAGCCCTTTCTGTTCCGGAGGTCAACCTAGGGTTAAAACTCTAAAGAAGAGAGTTTTTTTTAAAGGAGTATTGGTTAAAAAAACGAATCCTTGGTAATTAGGGATTTTCTTTTTAGTTATGAATTTAAATACTCATTATGGAATCATTCTATTTAGGGATTACTCCTAATAAACAAAGAATCTTTTGATCTTTTAAATATTGATACAACCTATCTTTTTTCTTGGGATTTTAAATAGCATATGAATTTTTTTTTTAAAAATTTTTGGGAGAATTGCTTCATGTGTTCTCTTTTCCTACTACCGCTACAATGGCTCAGGTGCAGTTCACTGCATAGTGGACAGCATCTTCTACATTATTCAAGCTCTATAAATCCAGCCATTCATACACTGTTCAAAGGCCAGATATCTAAATGCCTCGACGAAATGTATCTTGCATCAACAGTAACTGTGACTGGATATGCATGGTTCTATTTCATTACTTCTTTTGTATCTATTAACTGGACATTTTTTCTAAGCCAAATTCTATATCATGCCAAAGCCAGTAACTCCTCAAGGAAACCTAACATTTGCATTCCCAAACTCGTATTGGTCAAAGCGGCTAATCTGAAGATTTTCTTGGAAATTTAAATTTGAGTTTAAATAGAGTGTAATGCTTCTTTTTTTGATTTTTCATTTTCAGGTACACTAGTTTTATCCAACCGGTGACAGCTTCAAAACTATATAATGATGTTTGTCCCTTTCCCTTATATTTGTTTTGTTGCCCTCTCTTTTTCCCTCTGTATTTGAATGGCTTGTGGTTGTTCTGCAGGTCAAGTCACACAAAGATCTTGTGCACTTTGAGACTGCATATGTTGTCAAACTACATAATGTAGCAATGCTTGCTCCTTGTCAACCTGTAAGTCATGTAGTATGCTAACCCTGACACATGGATCTTGTCATCATTAATTCCCTGCATAACATGCTAGGCCTTAGATCTAAAGCAGTTCTTAATTTTCAAGGTGGTTGATAAATTCACAGATCATTTATTAAAAAATCATATCATATATGTAATTCCTATTATATTTCTTCAGCTGATAAAACTCTAGATCTTTTGGTTTTACATACTCATGCAATCTTTTCCTACATAGGTCTTTACATTTACTCATCCAAATTATACAACCAAGAAAAGCAATCAACGTTATAAAAAGCTGCATTTTGAGATAGCAAATGACACTGGGTCAGCCATGGTGCATGGTATGTAGTAACACAATCTAATTTTTCAATTTGTGCTGATAATTTCTCTAGTTATATAAATGTTGCCGTCATGGAAAAGTGGATTTAGGGATTATTTTAATTTAATTTTTAATTATGGACTTTATTCTTCTTCTTATTTTTTTTATTAAGGAAATTTAGGGTTTTTAGTGCTATTGAGGGATTTTCGTTGTCATTAAGGTTATTTAGAAAGTTGTTTTGGTTTCTATCTATCTAGAATTGGTATATCTTCCAAGTTTGAGATCCTAATCTTGGTAGATTTATTTCCTTGAGTTCATATGATGATAGAATTTTGAGCTTTTGATTTTGGAAAGCATCATGCATACTCTCATCTCTCCCCTTCTTTATTTTCCTTTGCTTCTACATTACTTCAGGTATGTACAGCACCTTTTCATCTCCCCTTGTGTTCTTTTATAAATGAATCCCCAACTCTAAATAACAATATATTTCTGCATCCTTATAGTTGCTCTAAATAACAATATATTGCTGCATCCTTGTAGTTATTAACCCTAAAATTCCAAATCCTTTCCCAGCAGTAAGACCTATCAAATTGCTTCAATTTGGCCACCATTAAGCATTAGTAGGTTGTTTTCGACCTGTCCTACATCTATAATATTCAATCTGTCTTTTTAGATGTTTGACTTTGGCATCTTTTAATTTTATTGATACTTCTGTTTGTTATTTAATATCCTAATAGACTAGAAACCTCTTAGGTTTTGAAAAAGTTTAAACTAGGGACAGAATGGGAATGACATCTGTAAGTCCAGCTCACCTTTTGTCATGTTATTATATGGTTTCCTGCTATCTTTTTTTTTTTTTTTCAATCAAAGTTGAGGAAATAATGCATACGTGATTTTATACACTCGCAAAATGCCTTAATGTTGGTTTTTGTGTCTGCACAAGCATACACGGGAAACCATAGTGAATTATGTAGTTGACATTGATATTGAAAAGAGAGAAGAAAACATGCAACTACTGCAAGTGAGGGAGTATATTTATGACTCATATTAGCATTATAGAATGAGATATGGTATGATTAATTCCACTTAGTGCACAGAGAGATGAAGGTGGTCATGGTAATTTGTTGATCATAAAAATAACTATGTGGTGGGATCTGATGGACTGTCCATGAGACTAAACGACATGGGATGACACAAGATAGCAATTGTCCAAGGTCCACCTAGCACAAGATAGAATTGTCAGCTTCAGTCTACAAATCCAAACAACGGCTATGACCATGTATCTTGCCGAAGCGCCTGGAATTCGGCCTTGGCACCTTGGGCTGTTGTGAGAATTTGAGGAGTACAATTTTTTGTGTTAAATGCTTATGTTAATGGTGTATTTGGGTTATCCATCCGTCAGAATCATTTCAGTGCCTTTTGTCTATAATAACAACATGATTCTTTTCCGTTGTTACGTGTTATTGCTAATTATTTGGATCCCTGATTTTCAGCAAGGAAGTTTTCTTTGTTCTATTTCCTTCCCTGGTGTAGGATTTGCTGGCTATTTTGATGCAGAGCTGTACAAAGACATACATCTTGGTATTGAGCCTTCAACGGCAACACCAAACATGTTCAGCTGGTATGACATTGAATCTCTTAAATGATGAGTTTGAACTTAATTTGTCTGCATCCTTAATTTTTGGAAGAAGCCCCTGAATAATTTAGATATGCTTTTTTCTTTTTTCTTTTTCCCTCTGCTTGGCATGTTTATTTTCTTGTTTCAGTAATTGAATGCTGTCACTGAATTGTTTGATCATAGTAATATGTTGAGATGTTTGTAAGGGCTCTTTCCTGAACTAGACTTTTATGGTTTTTCTATTTTTCTTTCTGCTATTAGGTTTGCTATATTTTTCCCTCTGAGGACACCAGTGTGCATTCGGCCTGGTTCTCCTTTAGAAGTACATTTTTGGCGTTGTTGTGGCCCTTCAAAGGTAATGTACAATGAAGATGTTAATGCTGTGAGAATTCATAATTTAGATAAGAGAAGGGAAAGATGTGCACTACGCCATACCATTTTCATTACAGAACTCATAACCCTTGCAGACCAAGACTTGGCTGTAACTAGATAGCATAGCATCTTTCTCTCTCTCTCTCTCTCTCTCTCCATTCACGTGCTTACATACAAGCATCCTTGCGCATGCACACATGCTTAAAGTTACTAGATTTAAGTGATTGATTATGATGCAGGTTTGGTACGAGTGGGGTGTGACTTCTCCTGTCTCATCGGCTGTCCACAACTGCAATGGCCGTTCATATTGGGTTGGTCTGTAAGCTTTATCTATTTCTCCAAAAATAATTGTTAGCAGGACACCTCAATAGGTTGATTGTGCTGCCTTCCTGGAACTAGAGGGACAGTATGATGAGACATGCTTGGTTCAAACAGTCTGGCACTTGCGTGCAAATTATGGCTTTGAATTGTATTGTATAATCAAATTTTTAAAGATTTTGTGCTCATATCATCAAAGAGATTATGCGATAGGTTAAGGTACTCCATGAATTTTGCTTATGAATTGAAGTGAGGCTTTCTCCGGAGGATGAATTTTTGAAATTGATATATTTACATATTTACCATTTTGAAATTGTAGTATATTCATGTCTGCATTGAAATCTTGTAAACGATGACTGTTGGACATGACTTTATACATGGAACTTATAGATAATTCATTATTGGAAATCATTTTATAAGAAATATCTTTTAAATAAATTTAGTTCATTATTCATTATGTTTTATTTTCCCTATACTTGAGAGAGGATTATGTAGTCAAATTCCTTTTTTTACTTATCACTGGAAAGCCAACATAGAAATTCATTAAGGCTTCGTTTGGAGAATTTAGAATTGGAGTTATAATTGGAATTGGAATTGAAATTTTCAATTTCAATGTTTGGCAATTATCTAGAATTAAAATTGAAATTCTACCTATATTTTTATGAAATTGTAATATAATTAAAAAATTAATTTCATAATTTCATTTTCAATTCATAAGAATTATAATTTTATAATCACCATTTTAATCCTCTCTCTCACTGTCATTCCTAGCATCACCGTTACCTTCATTTTCAAAGCTACTTTATGATTCGTCAGACCGTCATCGCCAGCAATTCATCACTTTTTTCTTATTTTTTATATGAAACAAACATTAAAATTATAAAAAAATTTTAAAATCAAGCTATGGTTTGTGTAGTCTATTCTTATATATCATGTCCTCGATGAAAAAGGATAATTTTATAATAAATAGATGATTACTAATAAACAGGAATTTAGTAATAATTTTTTAATTCATATGTTCCAAATTTTTTCCAAATAAGTTATTAGGAAATTTCCACCCTCAGCAGTAGCTGGCCATAAGAAATAGGAAGTACGGGTATCATCAAGCCATGATTTCTCTCTATTATATATATATATATGACAGTATATGAAGTACTGACCACCAAATCTCAAGCATACATTGTTACAAGAACAAATGGAGCACACATATTACAGATCCAGCACTTACTGTCACCTATAGATCCAACCAAAGGCTGAACACAATGAAACTTATCACCTGTGACAAATCTTAACTAGCTAACTCTTGCGATGCTGGCCTTTCATTTACCTCATCATTTTCTGAATCAACTCTGATAGGGCTATTTCTTGGGAGAATGCTGCCACCCAGTGGATTGCTGACATTATTGACTGCTTCAACATTGCCCCCAGCTTTTGAAGTGCTCAAATTTGAACCAGAAACACCCACTTCTAATTGTTTTGGCTCATTCAGGGCATGGCAGTGTGGGCAGTAGTAAGTAATATATGGGAAATCCTCCTTCCTGGCAAGCCCTGCAGAAAACAATAATAAGCAATAAGTTCACTCACATATGCACACAAGTTAGGGTTATGCAGATACACATGCATACTTGCATGCCTGATTGTGGAATGGAAATGTGGAATGTAAGGATTCATGATAAAATTTTGCAAATGCTAAATCAATAATGGAAGGGCAGAATTTCCATCCAAATACATGAATTGATAAATATAAAAGTGCAAACCATAGTCCCTCACCATTGTGCATATGGCAGTTGCCACATATCAATGCGTAAGATTGTGTAGGATCCTCGCCTACAAGTAATGCTGCTAATCGAGCAATCCATCCCCCATCATGCACAGCAGAAGCCTGTGGATTGTGAAACTGAACAGCAAGCTGATTATGCTCAGAAGTTTGAAGGCCTTCGTTTTGTGGAGAACACAGCATTTCTTCATTAGAGTGATGCACTGGAGAACTCCCTGCACTGCTGGATCTAGTGTGCACTTGCTTTCTATTTCGAAGCCCACTAGCTTGCACAAACTCAACATCACTACTCTTCCCTGTTTGGATGTTAAGCTTATCTTCATCTCCTCCCACATACACTTTCAGGCCAGAATCTGCACCCAACTTAGATGCAAGCACAGTTGCAGCAGCTGCCTTTGCTGCTGGATCAGGATCATATCTCTGCTTATAACAGGGATCAAACCAGGTAAAATTAGAAATAGCCAAACATCAGAGTCATTTGGAAAATAAGGGACCAACAACTTGTTGAAACTGCTAAACAAAATATTTATTAACTTTATTTTCCCCCAAGATAGGTTACAGAAGAAAAAAAGGATTAAACAATAAAGCTATCTTAACAATGTTACCTGAATGAGTTGCTGTGTAGTGTAGTAATTTGTCTTCTCTTTAAGTTCGTCAATTTTGGCTTGCCTTTCAGCTCGCAGCCTTTCTAGAGTCTTCTGATCCTTACGATCACCTACATGATCACGAACTTAAATATAATTAACACGCGAATTCAGGATTTACATACAGTATAGGAGTCAAAATGATTTGTTCTAGAAATATCCAACTGTATTTAAGAAATCCAAATGAAGACAGGCAAACATATAAGGTCTTAGGGCTCTCTTCTAATAAAAATACAGTGCCCAGCATTTTTATTTTTTGGTCCTCTGTATTAGTTGGAATTAACTTCTGTTTCATATTTTCATATGCTAGCGGGCCTCTAAGTAAAAACTTTTATTTTTTACTTGTACCTTCTAAGTTAGTTTAAGATACTGCCACTGGACAGACAATATTGGATACTAATAGAAAACTCTGAAACTAAGATAAATTCTAAAAACTAGTCCTGATATTTTAAAAGCATAGAAGGAAAGAAAGCTGTAAATGAACATGAAAATCTTCAAGATAACAAACTTGCAATTGTGAGACACTTACACATCCTCGTGAAGCTCACAAATGAAGAATAGGCAAGAGAAGATAAACCAGGCAAAAGAAACATGGGCAAAACTCGAAACGCTCTCATCTTCCAATTCAAATTCATTGATCTTGTTGTCATGATAGCATAACCTACTGCAATTACCTGGTTTTAAAGAACAATGATAATAAGGGAAGACTGTAACATAAGATTGTGAATAGCCGGACAAGATGTCAACTTCACAACATTGTACTTCTTACAAATTCAAAACTGGCTATGAGGTGAGCAAGTGCCAACAAATCAAACATGAAGCATTTATACCCATTGCCTTGCAAAGGTTGACCATCACAGGTGAATTTATGATCATTTGGTCTACCACATAAAGATGTCGGAGCACATAAAAGGAAATGAAAGAGTGTCAGATAATGGGAACACATTTACAGTAGATTGTGGCTGGAAGCTGCTAAAGCAGAACTGTTAGAACTAAGGTAAAATGGAAAAAGGGTAACAATGAAAACAAAGAATCATAGGTGGAATATATGTATTAATAACAGTAAAGTGCAGAATAAATCAAAGAGGCCAAATTAACATAAGGTCTAGATAATTGGCAAGTATAAACTGACATGAAGACAAGGATATAAAAACCAAACCAAACAAACAAAAAGTGGTGCTCTCAAGTCTCATACACAAATGAACATTAGAAGAAATGCATCGCCACTTGGATTAGGGGGAAAAAAAATAAAAACCTCAAAAATGATAGAGAAAATAATGAGATGTCTGGTCATCTTCCGCCAAGAAAGGGATCTCTTTTTCATTCTAGCTAAAACGGCAGCTTCTTCCTTTGATATGTTTTGCAGTCTCTTCTCAAAATCGTCGTTATGCAGTCTAAAAATGCCATTCCAGATGCGAGACATAATGCCCTTTCGTTTCTTTTTAACGACTATGCTTGATTCATTCTTTCCAGTTTCCGCTATGGCGTCCTCAGCCATTTCTTTCGCTCTTTACTTCCTCTACTACTACTACTGAAAGATAAAAATCAAAAGTATATATAAATGAAAAACAATAGGTGCATTGAGTTGTATTTCGGATTGATAGAAAATTCGATTATCAAACTAGCGCAGAAACCAAATGAAATATCAAATCAAGTAAATTTAGCCCTAGCAAAAGTAACAATTCGAACGAAAACGAAACAATAACTAAAGAAAAAGAAATTATGAGATCTAGATATACCCCGAAAGAAACGAATGGAGGGACGGACAGACAGTTGATCTATTAAATAGTCCGGGTAGCAGCAGGAGCTCCTTTATTTGCGTCTTCAAATGGAGTCTGTATTAGATCTATCAAAAAATATATAAACAATAAATCAAGCTCGGCAACGCGGAAACAAATCTATTACGGTAATTGTCTCCAACTCTGGCTTTGGGTTTATTTTCACACGCGCACACACTGGTTCAACTTCGGAGAACCAACCCTTCAATCAATGCAATTTTTATTTATCAAACTTAGACCCTACTCCATTCCCAATTTCTTATTATCAAATCACATGACATGTGCGTGCTAGTTTGTTTTAGAGGAGAATTGAATATTGACTATTACACATGTTATATATAGGCCCTGTTAAATTTTTAAAGATTTATTCTTAATAATAATTTTGATATATTTTAATTTTTGTATAAAAATTTCTAAATGTAATAATAATAATTATAAAAAATAAAATTAAATAGCATAAAAAATTTAATAAGATAAATAGCAAAATATCAAGTGATTAATCAAGAACCGAAAAATTAGAAATGACTTTAATTTAGTTTAGCCACATTTTAATTTGAGCTACATAGGAAAAAAAAGGAGTCAAATTGATACAGCATTTCTCCTTCATTGTTTAATAATAATTATTATAGTTAAAACATTTTCAAATGGTTTTTTCTTTGAAGCGTGTCATGATTTTTTTTTTTTTTTTTTGGTTCCGCTTCCATAGTTCTATTAGATATCTGTATTTTAACATATTATACTAAAAAAATTCCTATATTTTTAAAATTATAAAAAAAATTCATATATTTTAATTTTGTTAGACTATAAAGTCTAAAATATTTATTTTAATACCCACAATATCCTTCTCTATCTTCTTCCTACAACCAACCCAACCAAATCCTACCACCATTACCACAAAACTTAATCAACCAAATTGATAATATCTCAATTAGGCCCATTAATAAATGATTTTTTTTGTAACTTAGTATACAAAAATGTTATAAGGACTCTCACTTTTCTAAGCCTTCTTTTTTTACTGAGCTCCATCGCACACTCTGGTTGAAGACAAAGACAAAGAAGAGACAAATGAGTGCTTCTTCTTCGTCTTTGTCTCTTCGTCGCACTCTCTATTAAACCTTCTTTGTTTGGAACACTCTCTACTCTCTGTTTTTATCAAGATGATGAGTGAAATCCTTCCAAAAGGGAGTAGTTTAAAAGTCTTGAAATTGAAGTTGAATAAAAAATTTCTTCTTTTAGTGTTTGAGGTTCGGCTTTTGAGTCTAAAGAGGAGGATGAAATTGAAGCAGACACCAATAATGAGAGTGGAGACATTATTAGGGTTTTAGATGAGCCCAATTTAATTGCCATAAATTCCAATGCAAACCCAATTGAAGAGATTATAGAAGAAGAGAAATCCATTGTTATAGAACCAGAGCAACAACAAGAGGAGGAGGAGCTTGAACCATATAGATCTCGATTCACAAACCAAGAAGCCTTCTGAGAGAGATTTCAAAGAAATCGCAGGTAGTTTCTGGTTTGCTATTTTTATTTTCAATAAGAAATTACAGAAAGGGGAGCAAGAATAGAGCTAACCTTCTTGAGCTTCGAGAGAATTGAAGAGACAAAACTTCAAAGGGAGATGACATCGTCACAAAGGCGAATGATATGTCAAGTGGCACATGGAACGGGAAGGAGGGTGGTGGCGCTCTGTTCTTCGAGAGAGATAGTGATATCTTTGGAAGCCAGCTGAAACTTCATTTCGATTGCATTGGTATACTGGAGATTTTTTTTATTAAAATTTTTGTGTTTAAAATTTATTTAATTGATTGATTTTGAGTTTAATTGATTTATATTGTATAATATTAAATTTAGTGGTGGTGGTAATAATAGTGGTAATGATGGTATTGGTATGATGGTGGTGAAGATGAAATTATTGGTGTGGTTGAGAGTGATGAAATTTGAGTGAAAAATAGATTGAAAATGAGGGGTATTATAGTCATTTTACATAGATTTAACAAATTTTTTAACATAAGAATATTGAATTTTAACGGAATTAAAATACAGAGATTTTTAATATAATTTTAAAAATACAGTAACTTTTTAATATAATCGGTCAAGATACAGAAATCTTATAATAATTAATCATTTTTTCTTATTACAACAACCAATTTTTATAATTTAAAATATCAACTAACAAAAATAAATATACTTTAAGAATTAATATTTTTTTCACATTTAAAAAAAAAAATTGTATAAGATGCACTAATTGTTAAATTTTAAATATATGTAATGATTCAAACATCACTTATATTAATTTTTCTATTTATTAAATTTATTTAAGATGATTGAGCAAGTGAACATCAGTACTTTGCTATTACTTATTAGAATTGAATTTTATTATTATTAAATTAAATTTATGAGTCAATAAATTTTATTAAAAATATAAAAAAAACTTATTATTATTTCTATTATTCAAGTTTTGATTTAAATTAACATCTTAATAGAAGAGTAACTACCATTAAATAAAAAAATTATCGACATATGCTCGAATATTTAGACTCCCCAACCAAGAAAGAAGTAGGAGAAAGAAAGAACAAAGGTCACCGACTTGCCCATTTACAAAACCAAAGAAGAAAAGGTATTTCTTGACCATTCAAAAGTATTAAATATACCATTGACAATTCAATTTGGCCACCCCAATACCTCATTTCACATAGTATAGTCACTTCTATTGTTAGAGAATAAAAGAGGGAATGAGAAAAAGTTCCCTAAGAGTGAAACACAATTAAGAAAGTAAAAAAAGAAAGGACAAACTAATTTAAAGTTCACTTGATTTTGAAATTGCAAAATTTAACTTGGAAATAGAAATAAACGAGCTTAGGTTGCTAAGCATCTGGTTATTGTTTTGTTTGTCATTCCTATTCCTCTTTTCTCTATTACTTTACTTGTTTTAGTTTATTCATTGCGGGCCATTTCTTTCACAATAATAACATTGTCCTCTCCTCACCCTCACGCACACAACTCTCTCCCTTCAGAACACTATTGCTAGACTCTTCTTTCTCTATCACGGTTTGTAATTTTATGATTTCTCCTTTTTCAATTTTGAGGTTTTTAGTTATGCTTTAGATTTGATTCTTTGAGTTGTCTATCTGTAATTTCAGAAATGTGGTACTCTATTCTCCTTAACCTTCCTCTAAATTCAGCTTCCTCCAATTCTAGCAAGTATTTTCCAACCCATTTCTTTGTTATTAGTTTTGGATTTTGAATGTTTATTTGTGAGTTATGATTTTATTAGGAAAAATACACAACATTTTCTTGCCCATTATTGTGTAATTTGCTTTGGATTTTTGAATGTTCAAATGTGTGAGTTCTTTGACAGGATCCCCTATTACTTCTTTTACTTCTAATATTTTCGACTGGGTCCGTTATTACTTCTATTATTTTCTCTTGTTAGGATACAATGTCTACAAAATCTGAATACTAGACAAAGGTGGGTGGGTTTTGAATTAGAGTAAATGACTTAGAATTTTAGATTTTTTGTGTGGATGTGATCTTTTTTATAAATAACCCGGTGAATTTTAAAAATATGGCGATATCAAAATAGAACAAAAAAATAAATTTTCAGAGGCAATCACCAGGTATGCTGTTGATTTGCAAAACTCACCTGGCAAATCGAGAACAAACAATAATTTAAATTAAAAAGTCAATAGGTTTTAGGTTTAAGGGTTTAAGGGTTTAGGATTTAGGGTTTGGGGTATAGGGTATGGAGTTTAGGGTTTAGGGTTTAGGGTTTTTGAGTTTCAGGGTTCAGGGTTCAGGGTTCAGGGTTCAGGGTTCAGGGTTCAGGGTTCAGGGTTCAGGGTTCAGGGTTCAGGGTTCAGGGTTCAGGGTTCAGGGTTCAGGGTTCAGGGTTCAGGGTTCAGGGTTCAGGGTTC